>DVXP01004468.1:0-10332 GCA_018235645.1 Junonia grisea
GCTTCGGATTGAAAAGACTACATCAGCAATATCTTTGAAATAGAATATCATATTTCATTTGTTTATAGACTGATGTGCAGGTATTGATTTTTTTTAAATATATTGTAATTGTAAAATAATTTATGGGATCCGTTTTGTCGTTTCAAATCAAGATGATTTTGATGTCGATATCAAAATCATCAAATCAAGAATTTCGACATCTCGTTGAGGCGTCCCATAGCTTAATTGGCTAGAACATTCCCACGGTACAATGGAAGGTGCTGGTTCAAATCCCGTAGTGACGTTATTTTTTAATTGATATTAAAATTTTTCGATTCTTATATACATGTGCAGAACTGATCACCCAATATCATCTTACCTGCTCATTTGGCCACTATTATTATACGAGTACATAAAAAAACTGACGTCGATTTAAAAATACGATTTTGGCTTTAAGACACGTATTCTATATTTCCCTCTACTATACCAATTCGACCTATAAGAATAAATCACATAAAAAATTACACGTAATATTTCATATAAAAAACTCATCACGAACTCTTTGCGAATATGAAAGCTTGAGCAAAGTTCGCGATTCAGCACTTCGTTCAATTTGTCAAGAGACAAATGGTGTTTGCGTGCAGACAGACAAATTAGAACTCGCTACGTGCCCGATCGATATAAAGTTTTTATAACGACTGAAATGTTAATGTCATTTTGTTTGGTTCAAAAGTTTGTAAAATTTTGCTTCTAATGGTTTTTTCACTTTACTTCCTCTACATCAACGTAAAACCTGACAGACTTACTAATCTGTTTTGGAGATGGGTCCACTTTTGACACGAAGAAAATATTTTGTCCTATAAATGTCTAGAAGTGTCGCCGATCAGTTAACCTGATGTAACCTGTTGTAGGTCATTAGTCCACTATTTAACTAATTACGATAATAGAAAGTATAAAATCTCGTCACAGTATTTATGATTGCATTCCGTCAAAAGGGTCTTAATATATATTTTTTTTTTTTTAATATCTAGGTAGTTATGAGAATGGATCGTAAAGTATATTCGTACCGCTAATGATAAGGGCATTTTTGTCCAGAGATTTCTTCGTAATATATACGGCAGACCAAGGTTTCACTTAATAATAACAAAAGAAAGATTACCAGTAACTACGTAAATCTGAGATTTGCTGGAAAGAATTCTAGCTAATTCCCGTAATTTTCTCATGACATATGTAGGGATACGAAAATTGGTATGCGGATTATTTGTGCCATCTATAAGCCTCCCTAATCCGTTCCTTTCTACCAATCTTGCTCAAATACCCGCATAATTCGAAAAAGATTATGTACCTGAATGAGAAATTGGTCTCATCACTTTATTTATAATGTGCTCAGACATTGCCAAGATCAATGTTAGGGTGAGAAGGGTTTTCTTTTTTTATCTGTTAACTGGCTGCTGTCCGCAATACCGTTTGCTAAAAAATATAACATCTACTATCTGCAACTGGGCCCTTATTCTCTATGCCAAATCAAAACGTATTTCTATGTTGAAACACGTTATTGTCTTCAAACCGTATTCTCTATGACATTGTGAATTCGAAATGTCACTTTAAGTGGCGCGTTCCATGCTGTCAAATAAGTAATTAAAAAAATAATTATAAATAAACTAGTAGCCTGTTTTGAAAGATTGTTGATAGAAACGGATCGTGTCATCTCCAAAAAGACAAGAATATCATTATCTATGATATTCCTTACGTTTCCAAGACGCGTGCTTACAAAATACCGTTTTAAGAAGACGTAACGTGCCATGGTAAGATTGTATGACAAGCACGATATGACGTCATCCATTTTGGGCACGTTACGTATCGTGACATAGAGAATACGGGCCCTGGTACCAATACCAATACGGCAGACATTTTATGTATTTTACCCTTTATTGATGATATCATTTATATAAGTTCGCTCAATTTGTATAATATTTAGCGCAGTCATCGAGATATAACAATTAAATAAGATTACATTTATGGTGGTGTTAAAGTTAAACAATTCTACCAATTTTTAGCGTAGTACGAATTATTGTAACCTTGCCCTTAGCAGGCGCGGTCCGAAGAGAATGTCACAGGACCTCTTTCTCTCCAAACCCATAGGTACGTGACAAATGAAAAATCTTTGGTAGCAAAGTACAAATTTGGAAAGAACATGTCAAAATTTCTAATTTTCAAAAATCACGGGAAGATTCTAAGTGACTTATAAGAAATAATACCAATTAACTGTACTATAAAATATACTTATTTTATTTGTGGGTCACAAATAAAATACAATGTGACCCTCCCCAACATCTCAAGCTGCGAAGCTCAGCATTATTGTCAATGAGCACGAGGCAGAATAACTATGTAATCAGGAAAAATACTATGGACTTGGCCCTATTATAAATGAAAAATGGAAAAAAGGATAACTCGTAGGATATCGCTTAGTACAAGGGAGTGGGGGCTAAAATTTTTGTTAAAAAAAGCCACTTAAATTTATATTTGTCAACGCTATGCTTTGTTGTTAAATGAAACATGATTTACCGGAACAAACATGTTTTCGCACATTAGAATAGAATGGATAGAAATAAACAGCAAAACCACACAATCACAATCAAACAACTGCCACAGATTAATTATACGTCGCTTTATAAACTGTAAATAATCCCTTTTGTACGTGGCAATAACCTTTCACAGATGTATTGACAATAATCAATGTGCACAGACCTTTAGAAACGTTTAATAAAAACTAGGAACTTGGTTTTTATTCTAGGACAAAAATATGTTTTTTTTTTATTTAAACTTGCGTAGTACAAATTAATTTTGAAAACAATTAAACTTCATACTTTTGGTCACCGTATTGTTTGTTCTTTGCGATTAAATTTTTTATATTTGTACTTAAATAAAAATAAAGATGATACGCGGTTTTTAATATACAGAAAGTTAAATGCTTACATTTCGTCATGTTATCAACAGAATGTATGAATATAAATTTGCAAGTTTTTGTCTCATTTAGTCTATTTAAAATAGTGACTTTTTGCACTAGAAACAGCTCATAAAAGAGAAACAGTAAATATAAAGCCTTTGAAACACATAAGGAGCCGAGACAAACGACACGAGACAGAAAAAATAAAAAGGATTATTTAAGACTCGTCCCTCAAATGCGACACAAAATTGATAACAAAAATGTGCTTGCCGCAATCATCTGTCTACACAACATCGGCCATTTTATGTCGCAGTCCTCAAATCTTACATAATATAAAAAGCAATCAAACCAATAAGCTGTAAAACGAAACCCTTTTGAACCACGACCACGACAAAATCCATTAAATCCTCAAAAACCCGAAGAACACTTCACAAATATAGAATGGAGCGCTAAAATGCAACTTAAAATTCATACCGAACAGACTTATCCGACTCGGCTAAATCAATTCGACGATCGCCTACAAAATCTCCAAACACCAGTTTTATTTGAACAACTATCGAAAACTTTGTAGTACGGAGCTGTCGATACGGCGATGCTTTTTCAAATTTCAAACTCTGCTCTCAACTTCAGCTATTGTGAAAGAGTTTCTACATTGAAACAAATAGCAGGTAAGTTCGTTCAATTAAAGTCTAAAGCTGGTGCTACATTTGTTCCTGTAACTTCGTTATGTAAGCCACTCTGATAATTTACTAAATAAACACGTCGGTAAATTACTACAGATTTACACAATGTAATCTCTTTACAGTCTGTAGAATAAAGTGAATGTTACAATAATTTATGTTGCAGTAACAAAGTAATGACACGATTAACAAAGAATACATATGGTTTTGATTTTTTAATTCTTACATTAAGTTCATTTAGGTGTAGATGTAATTCAGTAATCAGCTCTTCGCAATTCTTCCTTATTCCCTTATAAAAGCTAGACAAAACACTTATAGCTACTCTATTGTCAAATGTTCATGCGCGGTGATGATAAGTTAACACTTTTTGTTCCACTAATGGGAGGTGGATCTGGTTAAGTATACGAGATTGCACTGTCTAAAAACTGATGACGACGATCGATCGATCGATGACGACGGATCGTTTTCTCATGCGCATCTGCTGGTGAATAGCTCACTTAACGCCAGAATCTGAAGATCAATTCCCCTTCAAATTCCTTCCCTTTTCCCTTTTTTCGGCTAAATTGTTTACTCTGGTGCTGATAACATCCATGGGAGGCGGTAGGTAATCACTTAATAACAGATAAATTGCTTCCTCGTTTTTCCGGTTATCTTAAATATATAAATAAACTTAAGTAAGTACGTCCACAAAACTTACAAGTGTATCTCTCGCCTAAGACGGTGTAAATAGAAAAACTTTGTCGGTAATGTTCTGAGGATCAACGAAGTTCGGAAATACGGCGGATACTTTATAGTTTTCCGGGCAAACTTGTTATCTATTTATAATCTATTACGTACAATTCTCTGTTTCAATTAAAGATACTGTTTACATTTTATTTCATTTGAAAATTTCATTCATATTTTGATTGACATTTTCGTATAATTCAGTCCCTATAATTCGAAGAAAATCTTCTTTCAAATGAGAATGCGATATAACTTTTCCGCTCAATCGCAAAGTCAGAAGAACTAAATACAAAATGTCTTGAAGACGATCCACACCATCAATTTCTTACACGTATGAAAAGAAATTTCATAAAAACGAGTACCTAGAATCCAGATCTTAATGAGAGCAACCTATTAGGTAACGGGGTCGAGCCAGGCCTTCTTACAAAGCAGTTGCCTTTAATTAGAACTTGAAGAACCTGCATTTGTAAGACTGAGAGGTGACTTTTCTTGAAAGAAATGACTTGGTTAAAATGTTTACTAATTACGTTTAATGTAGGCCAGGCAGTTCTAAGTCTAGATGCAAAAAGGTGGAGATTATTAAACATGAAATAAAAATCGAAAAAAAATAAAGGTTTATGACAGACTAGCAGACCGCTCCGACTTTGCACGGGTATTCCTAACTTTTTTTTTAATTTAATATGGCTTACGTTCACCGGATATAGTGTAACTACCCAACAGTGAAAGAATATTTCAAATCAATCAAGTAGTTTCGTAGCCTATTCATTTGAAACAAACAATCTTTCCTCTTTAGTATATTAGAATAGATGCCTCAAAGAGACTAGACTTACAAAATGTATATCAACGTAAAGTAGATAATGTCGTTTCGTTTAGAATGTGTATTTCTACAAAAATGGAAGAGCCGAAAGCCTAACTCCTGTCACCAATCTTTAATTTTCTCCGTATCCCCTCCTTCTTTTTCTCTATTCTTCAGTAGCATATATCTACTATGGTTAAATGTTCTGAAGAATTATGTGCATATACCTATATATAGATTTTGGGCTCACTATTATAATATTAGTATCAGTATGTTCGTCCAAAGTACCCTTGAGTATTCGTCAAATTAAAGGACTTAAAGCTGCTTTTACTTGTTATTTGATAGCAAATAACGCCAAAGCGCTCGTTTCCTTTGTATTTGACATTTAGGTATAATACGGGCGCAGTTTCATATGTTGACTAGATGCATCTCTAGCAAAATGTTCACTACTATGTATGCAAATTTTGTCAAAGGTTGAAAATTACGATTATCAAAACACGTACCTAGAATCACTTGGTCAGTGGAAACTATGTTTGGATAACGGTGGATGTTTGTATTTGTACAAACATTTATTCCTAAGTCTGGCCCTTGCGGGTCTCCCTGCCATCTCTCGAAGAGCACGTAAAGCTGTCGGTCCCGGTTGTTATCACAATCAGATCACAAATCACAAAAAAAAAAATTAACATTCTTACCGACAGGGCCAATATTTTAGGAATTAGGTACTTCTTTTAAGATTATTTTTTTAAGTCAGCCTAATTATTCGGAACATTAACATAGTTATGATAGTTTTTTTTTCTTCCTAGCATTTTCCCGGGCTTAACCAGGGTCTGCTTTATTCCAGCCTAGGTATCGACAGGTTACTGATTTTTATGCAGAACGATTGCCGTATGACCTCCGCAACCTAGAGAGCAAGTCTGTAACCATTTAGACCAGAATGTAAAATATTTATGATAATTACGAGGTTAAAAAAACAAACTTTTGCTTTAATTCGTTTAATATTATATAAAGAGTCATATCGATAGCGTGAAAAGTTAGACATTTACCAGCTTAAACTAAATCTAGAGTTTACGAGGTCGATAAAAGCGATTATATCTGACGAATGGTCCAACATTTATAAAACGAACCGACAATCTCAGGCTCTATTTATTCGTTCCGGTGTTTTAATATGTCGATAACGTTTGCTATTTCGGGGAAAATATTGTTTTTTAACACGAAAATAATAATTCTAAAAATATTATAAAAATTTATTAATATAAGGTAAATAACACATGATGAGAAATTTTATTTTTCCGGACAACTTATAAAGTACAATAACAAGATAAGGGGAAACAAAAAAAGTGATGATTGTGATTAATGATAGATTTAATGAGTATTTTTATTACTTTTTCCAGTTCAGACTTTTCAATACAAACGTTTCTTTTCCCTTTTCACACTTTAGGAGAGGAATGTAAGATCTTTTTGTTAGCTAGTGGATCTCGGTACTGCAGCATAAAAGTTACTGTTGTCTGTAGCAGGAGTTACGGTTCTAGACATATCGTGAAAAATAACTATAAAGTAGTAAAGTAAAGTAACAGCCTGTGCATATCCCACTGCTGGGCATAGGGCTTTTCTTCTATTAGGGAGATGGCTATGGAGCTTAATCCACCACGCTACTCCATTGCCGGTTGGTGGATATACTTGTGTCAGAATTTCTTCCGGCACATGCAGGTTATCTAACTATGTTTTCCTTTACCGCCGAGCTCGAGATGAATTTAAACACAAAAGTACTTGAAAATCCAGCGGTGCTAGCCAGAGTTTGAAACCGTGGCCTTTGGTTAAGATCCACGTGTTCGCACCACTAGGCCATCTCGTCTCCTAAGTATTACTATCTCGTGGTCAATTTCTTTATACATAAATAGTAACGGCATTAACTAAAATTGTAGTATTTAAAAAAATAGCTACATAGATATAAGTAAGTATGTTTAATCATATGAAATACATAGGTGTATAGAAAAACAGACCCTTAGTATAAAGTTACAGTTGAGACGGGTTATGTAATTTTATAGCTTTTAAGTCTTGACGCAAAAAAGTAATGAGTCGTAAGCTTGGATGGATAATGTGTCTTGGATATACGTACGGGCCTAATAAGGTTTCCTTATTCGGCCCGTCTGTATATCTGAGACCTGTGACTTAAAATTATAAAACGATTTTTTTTTAATCTTTTTTTTTCTTAACGATTACGATTAGTTTCGGAACGTTTCAAAAATATGTATTCCATTTTTTATTTACTTAAGGTTCATTAATTTTAGTTATAACGCTTAATTTTATTTAATATATAATTAAATAAAATTAATTTATAGCATCTTTAGTAAAACTCTAAAACTGATAACTACTACAAACGACCTTAACTCTTAAATCCAGACATGGAATTTTGTCCGAGAACCCTTATAACTCAATGGAATTTTCATCCTTTTTTGTGGTTGCTAAAAAATGATAAAATTCCATTAAACCTCGAGGGATAAAAATATCTGCTAAAGGAATATACACACTGTGCTTTCTAAGGTACGAGTACACTGAGCCGCGGGCGAAAGCGAGCCTCTGCGTTTCGTGCTGTGGCGGCCATTGCAGGGGTTTTAGTGAGTGCAATCGCACATATATCGATCTCCACCCTAAGCATAAACATAAGTGTGTTTGTTTGAATTAAAAGGACATTACAAAAATTTATAAACGTTAAAAATTTATAAACGTGCCATATAAATGTGTGATTATTTTAACACTAAGTCACGAACGATTTGTGACTTTAAACATTATTTTTGTGCAGCTTTATTAGCTATAACGACTGCAATAATTGTGTAGAATGCCCATGACATTTAAGTCGCCGTCGACAAAACTTGCTACCGTGTGGACCCAGACCCTCATGATAGTACACATAAGGTTGTCAAATATTGTGCGCTTATAAGAACGCCTACCTAACAAGACAGACTATGCGTCGCAAAGTCTGTTTTTAGCTTTAAATAAATAAGTGAGTATGAATGTAATTTTGTACGGAATTATAATATGGTGAATTTTTGGATCTTCATTTTCGATCATTTTATCATTTGAAGATGAAATGTATCTATAATGTACCATTAAAATTTTATAATTTACTGGTTCAATTTCATTTAGGCATTTCATTTCGGCAAGAGGGAACTCGAATGTTTACAGTACATTATTGTTTCATACGAATTAAATTTTAGAGTATTGTGCAGTATGATACATAATAATTAAAGCTACTTTATTATTTTAATTAAATTGACACCGAATTAACGCAATAGTTTCAGCGAAAAATTAAATTTTCCCTTCAATATTTTGTAATATTATCTCTGGTGGTTTCATGTTAAATGCATAATATATGTATAACTAGTTTCTTTTCATGGCTTGACCCACAAGGTATATGGACAAAAAGAATAAAATAATTCTTATGAGATCTGCATAAGAATAATTCTAGATAAGCAACACCACTACAAAGTTTAATGAAAATCAGTTCAGTTCAGTAGTAGTAGCGTAGCCGCCTTTTGATAATCACCGATAAAGTCCATTAAAGTTATAGTTACCAATTTGAGTTTGTTTATACAAGAAAAATTATTATAATAAAAGGAAAATGCATCTTTAAAAGCTTAATCTACCAAAACGCATGACTTATACGCATCCTCAAAAAGGTTGAATTAAGAACCTTTTTCGTAGAATTTGACGAAAAATGCGCTACCGAAATTGTCCGACAAGAACGGCCGAATATACCATAGAGAGAATTTTTCGTGTACAAAATATTTATTGCCCAAATAAATAACTGTCTCAAGGAACCCTCCGTATATCAAGTATCCTTTGTAGGCGCAATCCGGTTAATACTGGTTCGCGTGGGTATGATCCGGATATTTCTGGTTTGTAGTTTGTGGGAAGGTGCACTTAATTTTCAAGGATATCTATATTTCTTGGGGTATGAAAATAAATAAACAAAACCTCGCTACATTTGTCACTATTATTCTTTGGATTTTATGTGTCTTTTCTTTATTTTCTTTTGACGGTACAGAAAAGATGAAGCTGGTATAATTTGTTTTTAGAATAATATAATATGTACCAACTATTCTAAAAAATCTACAAACGAAGTATAGTTACGCTTTCTTAATAAATATTAACCATTCTCAATAACCGTGCAAGAACTGATCAAAAAATTTTCATAATAATAATTAATTTTAAATTAAATTCTATTTACAACATTCTAAAGCTCGAAATATGAAACACATAGCAATTTGCGAAAGCTCACACCGAGAGAACGCAATTAAATTTCGTTATACGAAAAATGTCGCATATTTTGTTAGAAAAAAATACGTTTTACGTGTTAACACCCCATTCTGGTTCGTAAACTCCGTGAATGTAGTCCAAAATTGAGTGAGACGGGGGAGAAATTGCTGAGTAAATTGTTTTGCCTTGCGACGTATGAAAACCTTACCGGGCCCTTCATAAAAGGTCAGTTAATGAAGCCTTCTGTATACCGTCTCGCCTGAAGTGTACCGAGATTGAGTATTCACACTTACATAATTGTTTGAAACCGAGTAAAAAATTTCTACAATTTCGTAATTGATAATTCGCTTGAGTAAACTAGAAATTCATTATACATTTTTTAAATGCGAAAAAATGAACGTTTCTAAAACACGTGCACGTGCGTGCAATGTTCGATGTATATATATATTTTTAATTTTTTTCTCTAACAGGAAGAAGAATTGGGTATATTATATCATTCTTCCGGTTACCGTATGAATAACTTTCTATATTTTAACGATATTTTTACAGCTATGGCTATTTAAATCTATTTGAATGGAGGACATATCTAAAACTGATTTTCGTCAATTTTATAAAATAAATTGAATACGAAATATCTATTGCATATCATCCAGTCTCGTATGAATAGGTTTGTTAGGACTGAAAGGCTCTAATGGAATTTCGGAACTGCATATAGTTGTGATGGAATAAAAATAGCTCCAATTTACCAAAGAAAAATAGCTACTATTTTTGCCTTTTGAAATTTCATTCCTGCTCATAATTGCTGCGTTCTTTATGTTCTTAGCGTGCTATAATATAGTATTAGAGATAGTCCAGAAGGGAATTATAATACAACCTTCTTCCTAGCATTTTTCCCGGACTTAACCAGGGTCTGCTTTATTCTAGCCTAAGTTTTGACAGGTTACTGATTT
>DVXP01004469.1:0-10331 GCA_018235645.1 Junonia grisea
TGTTGATTTTAGAAAAAAATGTTTCCTACAAAAGTTGTAGATAATTACAAGATAAATACTTTTTGTTCTATATACTTACCTCCTAGAGTGACCGAAAAGCGCGCAAATATCATTTTTTAGGCCAAATCAAGAGACTGGGGACGTTTTTCAAGTTTCTAAGAAAAACTGTTGGTCTTATAAAAAAATACTTCTTACAAAAGTTGTAGATCATTAAAAGACAGATATTTTTGTCATGTATACTTCCTCCTAGAGTGACCGAAAATCCCGCAAATTTCATTTTTAAGGCCAAATAAAGAGACTGGGACGTTTTTCAAATATCTTAAAAAAATGGTGATCTTAGAAAAAAATATTTTTTACAAAATTTGTAGTTAATTAAAAGTTAAATATTTTTTGTTCTATATACTTTCCTCCTAGAATGGCCAAAACCCCCGCAAGTTTCATTTTTAAGGCCAAATCAAGAGACTGGTACATTTTTAAAAGTTTCTTATAAAAATGTCGATCTTAAAAAAAATCCTACAGAAGTTGTAGATAGTTAAAAGATGAATATTTTTTGTTCTAGATACTTTCTTCCTAGAGTGACTCGACTCGACTCGAGAAGAATGCGACAATTCATGAAAATGCTTATTATATCGCCTAAAAGCTAATACTTATTTGTCATATACTATTCTTTAGTAAAAACTCGCACTGGAACGTATCCGGCGCTGTGGGCTAAGATACCGCACCGTCTGAACCTTTATTTACACCGACCTCAATAAACTAGTCCATTGCTTTAGGTTTGGAATCGATATATTTTTTAAAATTACGTTTACGCAAATTACGTTTTAAAGTAACCTTTTTTTTTTAATAAATTAGTTTATTTCTGAAAAATTTTTTTGAAGCAGTTTTTCGAAAACCTCAGAATTTGTTGCCATTTTTTGAAATACTACAATAAAACTTTTGTAATTTTCTAGTTTATTAAGAAACTAATGATATCTATATTTAATAAGCAATAATTTTATACCAATGAAGTAATAAATAATACCTATTCATTCCTAGTATATATTATTATTCTGAAATTTTAGTAATTATCGAAATGTTGATAAATTCATTACCATCCAGAGAGTAGTCATATCCATCCCTTGCTAATTTTGTGGTCATTCCTATCCTGTCCATAACTTTTAGAAATAAGTAGCTAAATGTAGGCCTTTCACATATTTTTATGTAACCAAAGTATCTACACTACAAAATAAAATCTTAAAAATAGATATAAAAAATCTCAAAAATGAGAATTCTCACAAAATGTAGATATGGTGAGAATATTTGTATCTATTATAGTAAGAATCACTCTTATATAGATATCTATCTATTTTTTTTAAGGTTTTAGCTCTTTTAAATAGATTGATAATCTATGATTTTGACAACTAGAACGTGAAATTGCGATTATGATTTGAATGTCAATCACCCACCTTTGTCTTTGTCTCAAGATAATTTGACAGATAGTCGAAAAAGTCTAATTTGAATTTTCGTCGAGTTGAGTGTGGTCTTTTTCTTTTTCGTATCTATTAGATAGATAGTAATCTTTAGAATTATCTGCTCAATCGTTAAGATCGTGTTGGAAAATCGTTTCGTTAACTCTTTTTCAATATGGCAGATTCGGTTCAGGTAGGTATATATTTGTTAAAAGAAAAGCAATAGACTACACGATGCGTCAGTTAATTGTTCGGTATAGAATATTATCTTAACGATAAAATATTTAAATTTTTGTTTCAGGAACAGCAAATTAAAAAGGTCAAAAGATTTTTGGAAGGCTGGCGCATGGCTCTTTTGCCCTTAAAATCGGTACTTTTATGGGAACAGCAATGGCACCCTTGCGCTATACTCGCATCAGTGTCCATTTTATTTTTTTCAATTTGGCTCATGGATTTAAACACCTTAGCAACATTTTCAGTTATTGGGCTACTACTGAATTTCATTGATTTTATAGTTCCAATAATATCCAATACTGTTTGTAATCCAAACTCTTGGACAGGCCAAAAGGAAAAAATGTTTGAAGATATTTGTCGAGGCATTGTAATAAATTATAATAAAATACTTGGTAACATCAAATCATTCTATTCTCTTAGAGAGAATAGTCCATCAATGGTAAGTTTATTTTTCCCTAAAAAGTAATCAATTCAATTATAACAAGAAAATGTTTTGTTAATGTTTTAAATATTTTGTGCACTAAAAAGCTTTCTTTTTTTTCAGTACTACATAATATCTATCAGCATGCTGTGCGTATTGGCATGGATGGCATCCTCCATAAATAATGTATTCCTGTTGTACATATTTTCTACTGTAGTGCTTCTGTGGCCGGGCATACAACATCGAGGAATCTTTAACACTCTCTTGTCTTTGATTAATAAAGCACCAAAAATTGCTTCTTTAAAATCAGAATAGTTATGAACTACATTTATAAATTAAAAAATTAGCTTTTTATTACAGCTAAAAGCTTTAAGGTCTTATACCTTGTGATCTCTTTTTATATTTGTGATATTTGAATATTTCTAGACAGTTTTAAACTTTTTTAACAAGAAAAAAAAATCTAGAAATGTTTGGAGTGTTACTTACATAGTAGCTACTTGTATATGGTTAATGGCTGTAGCATTGATATATTTTTGTTTTATATGAGATGAAACATTGTTCAATAGCGAGTTTTAATGTAAAGTGATGTATGAACTGGTCATTGTTTTAAGTTTAAGTTAAGCTTGTTCATTGTGAGCTATAAATTATTTTATTGGGTTAAATAAAAAAATATAATTAATCAAGTTTTTTTTGTTATTTCCTTTTAACTTCATACATATTTAATTTAAAAAGTTCCAGTAAATTTATTATGTTAACTATGAACTATTCCTTACCATCAATGAAATAGAATTCAGTGCAAAGAGAATGTCTTCTCTTTTCTCTGTTCCACACTTCCACATGACATTGGCTGGCGAAATAATATGTGGCACATGGGCACAACAGATTTTTCAATTAAAAAAAAAATCAAAAATTGAAAGAAGATGTTAACAGGCCTATGTTCTTTGTACTAGCCAAACGTTTTTTGCCAGCAACTGAATATATCAACCTCATTTTTTGCCGAATTATTTTTTTATTTGTGGTTGTTGTTTCTGTTGGCCTGTCATCCACAATATGGCAGATATTGTGGATGACAGGCCAACAGAAACTATTAAACAATGTAATTTTGTTTTTGTTAGTAATACAATGTTATACAAATTGTATTATTGAGATAGGAGTGTTGAATAAATAAAAGATTGTTTTGAATATGTCAAATATATTGTGTCAAAATTCTTATTTATTCTACAGATTTACAATAAGTTAATGGACAAGCAGAAAACTTAATGCACAATATCACACAGTGTCTCTGATGATTCAGGATCATGTTCATAATCTGAAAATTTTATATCACATTTAACTATTTATTCTATATATTTGTCTTATTCTCTCATACATGAAGAACTGAAATTTTCAAGAAATTCAATAGCATCATAATGATAAAATAATATACAACAATAACCAATAAGAAGTGCTACAACACTGCAATATATGAGACAATATAATATTATGTATAATAGTGATTTTTATAAGAATATTCGTTAAAATGTCAATATTTTAAAATATATTTTCTAACTAGTAGTGACAGCTAGATAAAGATTGAAATTCACAAATAATAATGATAAACAGTAGACTTGATGTGATTTATCACGAAACTACTAAAGATGATTTTCATTAATATTGAAGCCAGGTTTAATATTACTCGTTTTAGCTTTAGTGACAAGCGGCGCAGCAGCTAGCGGCCCGCCTTGATCGAGTTCTACCAAGTTATTGTTTGACTTACTCTCGCTAGATGAGCTCGACTTAAGCGAATCCTCTGACACTAATGTCGTCGTGAATCTACTGCCCGACACGGCTGTCTGCGAGTAGAGATTACTTTTCTGGGCACTACTATCACTATATCTTCTACATCCATTGTTGAGTTCGTCATTTTTCCTTGATTTATTTTTGTTGTCTTTACTTTGTAAGTTCAACGAGTCTAAATTACTAACGTACTGCAGGCGATCTTTTGTACATTTATTTTTAATATCACTCTCTATGTTAAAATTTTTACTACTAGATGGCATGTCTTTGTAGAACGTCTCCTTTGTTTCTTGGAAACTGAGACCGTACAGGTCGAGGGGCGCGGAGCTCGTGGAAGCTTCGCTGTTATCACTTTTAGTGATATTTTCGAAGTCATTGCTTGACGATAGGTCATTTTTAATTATCTTCATGAGGGTACCTCTGCCGTCAACAGACAATGTTTCCTCGTCGTCTTCACCCTCAGCACTCTGTAATAGAATTATTTTTTATTTTAAATTGAATTTGATGCTACTAATATGGCTTTGTTAGGAGACTTAACAGTCTAGCCTCCTCTCATTCCCTTACCCCCTATTCTCATCTATCCTTTTTAAAGTAGACAGAATTCATCTGCAATTGTTGTTAGGCACCAATGATCTATTGACACGAAATAGCATTTGTATGATTTTAAATTGAGGATTTTATTGAGGTTTCTTTACCAACAGATCGTGATCAGTGATGGAGCCGGCGGTGGCCTCGTTGCTGTTGAACTCCAGCTCCGACGTCGCCGACACCGGCGTCACGTCGCCGCTAATAGATGAACCTACGTCAAATAATAAAATTACCTTTAATATCATACATCATGTATGTACACTAACAAAGATATATAGCAGATATTTTATATACTTAAATATGTTTATATTGTACATATTATATACATGCACTAGAAATAGTCCGGTTTTATTTAGTTAAGTTCAATATGTGTTACACATAATGTATAAATTCAACGTGCATTTAACTGAATCTGTAGCGTGCAATGAATAATGACGTCATGCAGACACCAGACAGACGGAAATTTGTATAATTCTACCGAAAAATAAACTTTATAGATCTAAAAGATTACAGAAGTAACATTGCTCGCAATAAAATTAAACGTGAAATTATATTATAGGACAGTGCTGTGTTCCTAACTAATATAATCTTCTTGGGAAAATTCCAGTTTAAGTAGCACCATGTACAGTATACCTAATGACTTATTACATATGTATATATTAAGTTCCAACAAGCTATGTTTAGAGTACTATTCTGTTGTTCATGTGTACGGTGCCGGGCTGGTGGTGGGGGGTAGGTGGTAGTAGGGAGTGGCAGTGGGTAGTAGTGAGTGACGGTGGCAGTGGTGCGGTACCTGCGGCGGCGCGCAGGCCGGCGGAGAGCGCGCACAGCGTGGCCGCCTCGCCCTCCCACTCGGGGAGCTTGCTCGCCACATTTCTACTCCAATTGCTACTGGAATCCATAACGTTAAAATGCACGACTCCTTACGGGCTGCCCTGTTGCGTTCTCGGCGACAGTTTTTGTAATCGACTTCTCAAACATTTCGAACGATTTCGATGGTTATTATTAAAAATGTATGTTACAGTCGAGTACAAATCTCTGTGACGGTCCCATTTAGTAAATGTATGTACAACGTAAAAAAAACAGTGATTAAAAATAAAAAAGTTGGAATCAGATGAAAATGATTCTTTTGTGAGTTACTATTTTAAACCAAAATCAAAAAGCTTGAAATTAGCATTTTATCGCTGGCAGCACAGTCAAACAATGAGCGAAGTCGGATCTTAAAAAAGTATTCCGAATTATAATGAAACTTAGCTGTTGCCAATTACACAAATGAGACCTTGTACTATGTCTGTTCAGGTCGTTAGACAGTTTTCCGATTTTGGAGCACTCGCTTTCGCTCGTGCACCGACATTCGGAAGACATGTTTAAGGTTTGCAAGTGACAAACGCTAAATTCTGAACCGCTAAAGTGAGCATCTCCTCCGTTTACAACGATATTCACACATGCACTTCGTAGGCTCGGTGTAAACGGTGGGAGATGATAAAATTCTTTTACCTCTCCGAAGAGTTGTTCTTATGTTCGGAATTAGACGCGTAATTAGAATTGGGCGACGAGGGTCCCGCTGAGGACAGGCCGCTCGGCAGCTCGCACGATGACGACATCAGTGACGACGGACCGCTCCATCCTACGCCTGGGTGAATTTACAAACAAAAAAAATATGAATAACAAATATAAACAAATAAAATGGTAAATCCTGATACTTTGAATTTGATAATTAAAAAGTGATACAATAATCGAAAATTTGTGATTCTGTTTCGTGAAATAATTATTTGAAAATATTAAAAAAAATATTTAGTGTCAACAGAAAACAGAGTGGAGTAGAAATGTGGTTCCGGGCGGCCTCTCTGTTTTCGTGTTGATGACTATCTCAGAGGATTTTAATGAGTAGATATAAAATTCACATAACCCAGATCTTCTTCCCCAGGAGTCGGGTATCTATTTATTTTTATTTTATTTTGGAGAAATAAAAATAATGGATATTTTTTATGTGATGTTTTATACTCATGGAACCTCTCATTTGAAAATACACAGTTAAAAATCGAACGCCCTATATAGATATGACGCGCTCCAGGAACGCGTCCAGCTGCCGCAGCGACAGCGCGTTGTGCAGCGTCTCCAGCGGACGGATGATATACAGGGTGTAGGTGGTGTCGCATGTATCGTACTGTTGGTGGGCGAGGGCTGCTTGGGCGCGGGCGGCGTGCCGAGCAGCACGGGCGCGGCGGTGACGCGCTCCAGGAACGCGTCCAGCTGCCGCAGCGACAGCGCGTTGTGCAGCGTCTCCAGCGGACGGATGGCCGGTACGCCGCCGAAGCCCTCCAGCGCCGCTAAAGACATACAAAAATATTATGTATAGACGCACTTGTTGCAACTCTGACCCAAACTTTTATCAATGACGAATTTTTACACTCCTGGTCTTGATAGATTATGATGGCATAAAAACATAGTGAAAAAATTCTCTAACTTTTTTAAATATTAACTGTTTATAACCACTATAACTATTCACAAAAGCTGCGTTGAGAAAAGAAAATGCAAATTTTTGGTACAAAGTTTTTTTCTAGATAGGACAGTGATGTAATACGTACTGTTGCTGGCGGACGCCGTGGGTATCATGACGCGCAGGTTGGGCGCGGAGCTGGAGCCGGAGATGACGGCGGTGCTGAAGAGCCCCGCGGCGCCGGGCAGCTTGCCGCGCGCGCCCAGCCCCAGCATCTTGAGGTAGCTCATCTGGCCGGCGATGCTGTGCCGCTGGCGCCGCCCTGCGCCCCACACGCTACAGGCCCGCCCCGCCTCCCCCGCCTCCCCCGCCCGCGGCCACGACCGCCCGCCGAACGTGAGCGCCGACAGCGGCAGCTCGTTCGTCGACTCCACGCCCGACACGCTCACGAGCGGCGGCGGCGTGAGCGTTAGCGCGGGCGGGCTAGGTTACGCGCGGTACGAGATGCGACGGTTAACGTTACGTGACGGATGAGGGGAACGTTAGTTACGGGGTGGTGATAAAAAGAAAATATATTAGTATCTCGTCCGAGAAGAAGATAAGAAGATTATATATAAAGGGAGTAGACTTTAAATTATATATAGAAAGAATTATAGGGAGAAGTAAAAGAGTGCGTCGAAGCGTGCCAATGATGACAAATTGCGACAGATCGCGATCGAAATGAGGTCCGAGTTCCAAAGCCCACCGTGTGCGACGCTTGACGACTGTTCGGCCAAACGTCAGTCTCTATGTCGTTATACTTCTCCTTTGCTCACACGTGTGTGACCGAAAGAGAAACATCGCGACTAAAACTGACATTTGTTTGCTATTTTCACTTCATTATTCTTACTTAATCTTACATGTTAATGGTTAAACAAATCATGCAAACCTCAAACAATAGTCAAACGGACACACACACTCGCGAGGAGCAAGAATGCAACGCAAACACACACAAAATCGCCGACCAGTATGAGCTCAGATCGGCAGCCAGACGCTGCCGTGGGATGTTGCTACACACTCCAAAATACACAAATCAAATAATACACAAAATTATAAAAATAAACACGTCACATACAGTAGTGAACTGAAACTACATTCAAAATAAGTCAAATCATTTGAAGGAAAATAAAGTTGTTGCAGAATGACTACATCTGTGACTGAATGTACAGGTAAGATTGACATAAAAGAATATACATGCAAATTTTCCTTCACCAGATAAAAGTGATATTTGTATGGAAATTTAGAGAGATGTCTAGATACTTTGAGATCGCGCGATGTGTAAAATACTATAAAAGAAACCCTAAAATGCCGCATATATGTTTGGTTTAAATAACAGTATTAGGCCCTGTAGTAACATATTTGGAAAAAATACAACATTTAAATCTTAAAAAACTAAATCAAATTGTTTAACGTTTTCAGTTCAATACTGATTACCAGAATGCTGCTGCCAAAGTCGACGATAAAATAGCCGGTTTCGGAAGCACAGTGCACACCTAGACTCAATTTAGGTGGCCTTGGACACACACATTAGTAAATTCAACAATCGTCAGTTCCGTCTTGCCCATAAAGGCAAGTGAGGCAATAATCCAGGACTCCCAGCCTGATGTAATTTAATTAAAAAATCACATACATTACTCTGAATAGACAAAAATTCACCTTATCAAAATATTCGATTATTTGGTTCACGGATTTTTAACATTTTAAAAAGTATCGTATAAGACGGCTCTGACTAGTAACAATTGTTATACAAAAACACAGTTTAATAGTTTTAGTGTTGTAAATACATTAGTATTACAAATCTAAATCAATTGCGTTAGACGGTGGCTTAATGCATGCTGTCGTGTCACGGCACTCATAGAGCATAGAATCGACAAACGACTAAAAGAGATAAAACTTGATTTCTATCGTCGATAAAAAAATCCATTTAGTAGCTTTTTAGTTCTGTTAAGCCTTTAATTATTTAAGAATTTTTTTTTTTAATATTTTTAATTTTATCATAGACCATTAAGTCTAGCCAGAATATTGTTAAGAAAAATACACAGCTACGAGTATGTGTGCAGTCTCGCGACACGACACGGTTAGTCATAACTCACGTGCGACAGTCGCGCGTCTTACCATTGTCGTGCGTCTGCTTGTGCTGGTCGTAGCTGCGTGCGCGCGGCTGCGGCTCTTCGACGTCTTTTGTTTCTTTTTCTTCTCTCTGATTGTGTTTAGAAAGAGGAAAACCCTAGTTAATTATTTATAATATATAATTATACTACGAATTCTGATATTTGTAGTGTTTATTTATAAGTTTCTTGTGTGATAAGACTTTTCACTTTTCAGTTTCAGTACATATTTTTTATACTTAAATGTCAAGACGTGTTAACTATCTAAACCTTGTTACTTACAAGAAGAGGAGGCCTTTGATCAATGTTGGGGAAGAAGCTGTTACAATACAGTAACATTTTTTGTAAAAAGCCACCCACCAAAACACTGATATTATTGATGTGTATATGGTGTGTTAGAGTGGGTTTGTGCAGATGCTCGGGAATGCATGCATGCTTTCGCGTCTGCGGTGTATTTGTGTGTACACAGTACCAGCGTTAGGGGGGGGGGCGAGTTATAGCAACCGCCTGGGGCGCCAATTTATTGGGGGCGTCGAGGGCTAACCTAAGGGCGGCGAAATTGTATGAAGTTGTTTGGTAGGTGCGAAACCGAAGATAGGCTACGGAAGGTGACGACATTTTTTTTTTAGGTAATTCTGCATTTTCAAGATAAGCTATAAAAGGTGACGATAGGGAACGGAAGGTTAAGAGGGCGTCACACAGAATTTCTGCCCGGGATGTCAGTGCCCCTAACGCCGGCACTGTGTGCACATGTGCGCCAGCGCGTACGCACGTGTCCGTGTGTACACGTGTGGGTGGTATATGTGTGTACGCACGGGCGGGTCGGAGGGCGCGCGCGCCCGCAGCTCCTCGGTGAGGCGCGCCGCCAGCGCCGACGCCTCGTGGCCGCTCACCGTGTAGTGCAGGTTACTACGGAAAACACACGAGATTCAATTGTTTACGTAGCATACGTGCATATAACTTATAACATTTATTTTTGGTTTATTGCTGCATACTTTTATTACAGATATTTATAGTTTTTCTTTTAATTTTAAATCAGTAACGTAGTTCTTTTTATAAAATTTTTGTATTACTCGTATATTTTGAAATTTCTTTCTACTGACCAATCTTCAAGAATCAATAATCGCAGTCTAAACGTAACGTAACACAGCCTGTACATATCCCACAGATAGGCATAGGCCTCTTCTCCTATTAGGGAGAAGGTATGGAGCTTAATCCACCACGCTGCTCCACTGCAGATACATGTGTCAGAATTTCTTCCGGTACGTGCAGGTTTC
>DVXP01004470.1:0-10331 GCA_018235645.1 Junonia grisea
AACTTTTTACTTTATAATTATGTGTACCTAAACGCCTTTCGTTAGATTTTTTATGACTGCATTATTTTGTGCTGTGTTTTATCATTTGACATTATTTTCTGTTTACTAAAATTGATCATTTTAATTTTGAAAATTATACCACAGGGCAAAGTTCAGAACATTATACAGCATGTGTTCAACCTGACTCGTAAACTTTTTATTCCGTACTCTGTCTATGTCTATGTCTGGTACAATGTTTTGTTAATTTTACTGGTATCAAAAATTTAAAAAAACATTACCTAATATTAAAAATTGGTGAAATTTGAACGTTTTAATTTTCTTATTAAATATTTCATTTTCTTCAATAACGCAAATAAAACAAAAAAAAATTGAACAAAACCCTTATCTTTTCGTGCTGTAAACCTTCGTTCACACTTCAAGCCACGGTAAATTTAGAACGTCAACATATTACAATGATTATTTTAAAGTTAAGCACATATCAACGACAATTTAAAAAGCAAAATCACAAATTAACAAACGATAATACATTTTTAAACGTATGCATGGAAGTAGAAACATTATTTTATACCGGCAATCTATTCTAAGAGATCTCGAAATTCATTTAAATCGCGTTGCAGTACGGAGTTGACTGTTTACATTAACAGATTGAAAAACAACCTTATTTCTTGATAATTAGATATCAAATTCAATTGGCAATAACGCAACATTATTGTCCAAACCAATTTCAATTCTACATTCCGTGAGAGATGAATTTGTTTTGCGTACGGCTAAATATGATTAATCAAAAATGAGTCTTATTGCCTCAATTATAAGATTGTATGATACGTTTTAATTATTGCATTCGACGGTAAAGTTTAATTTGTTTTCCTGCACGTTATTGCAAGTGAATTTCCGATAAAGAGTTTCATTGGAGTGGAAGTTTCGAATCTGAAAGGATATCGGCGATCGAAGAAAGTTTCGCGAGCGCAGCATGCAAAGTTTCCGAAACTATCAACTTGTAGGGTCCCACTATTAACCTTTTTAGGTTTACAAATAGTTAACGTGACTATCGCGTTTAAGTTTTTAGTTTTAGTGGCGAAAACTGTGAAAGTTAGCTTTTAGGTAATACTTCTCATTAGAAAAACAAAAGTGTACTCTAAATTGACGATAAACCTTTTACAGCAACTAGGACTTTTAAAATTTTAATCAATAGAACCCTGTATGCATAAAACAAATACTAAATTTTATGAATTGTTAAAGACAGTCCAGAAGGGAATAATAATACAACAACTGTTCATTATACATGTCTCTTTTTCCACGATTAATACAATAATCCATTATATTATATCCCCCTATTGCTATGTCTCCTCTCGTGACATTCACACCCGTTACTAGGCAGCCACTAGCCAGCCGCCAGCCAGCCAGGAATCTCGTATTCCAAAGAGTCCCGTTAACAGTATGTAATTGTATGTAGATGTACATATATAAGTAATTAAACAAATAAGTTAAATAAAAAACACATTATTTAACCCTTTAAACGTCAAACAACATTAAACGGATCAGCTCAAAGCGTAACGAGTAATTCAACTCGCGTTAATGAAAAGCCGTATCCGATCCGTCCTGATTGATGACTCTCGTTAATGACTGCAGCATCACCGCTGATCCCGAATATGACAGCTTTGAATTTTATTAATATACCGCTTGGGAGAGTTTTATCGATTTTGTTATATGCATTTGGGTAGATATTATATGTAAGAATGTGTATGGAATTTACTATGTGAATATTAACCTTACCTTGTTTTCATATTCTATTGTAAGTCGTTCCGGTAGAGATTTAACTTTGTCAATTTATAGTTTGCATTTATGAAAAGGTTAAAGGCGTAAAACAACTTGGTTACTACCAACTAACCAGGCTGCTCTCGTGTCGTGTGGGCAAGACAAAAAACTAAATTTAAAATAGTCATTCGATATAGTGTAACCTACGCGCAAAAGATAATTTGAACTAGGTCAAGAATAAAAGCAATACCTCCAAAACTGAAATATTGGATTCCAAAATATTATAATAAACATCATTATTCTAAAATTTAACAATAATCAATTCTTAGCCTTATGTGGTAGTAATTTTTCTTAGCTTTGAATTCTCATATCATGATAGTTTCATAATAAATTTTTTGCAGTAAATATAAAATATCTAAAACTTCTGCTAGATATATTTTCAACCAATTTTACAAAACCTAATATAGATAGAATAAAAATCCATCGACATATACATCCTCACTTGATATGTTAAAACGGCCCCATAAAATGGCAATCAATCAATCCAGACGCACGGAGGGTTAAGTATTCCGTAAAAATACTCCTCCCGAAATTATCGCCACCTGAGCCCGTTTTCATGCAATTTGATTCAATTTCCTCCATCTTATATTGTTTATTGGATGTACGAGTATATTATGTCGAAATGTAAATTATGTTGGGAGAAAATTTGAAATACAGTATTAAGTTATGGGGGGATGCGTGTAAATCGTTTTAGATATTTTTTCTACAAAGTAAAACATATATCAATATACGTAGTAAATAAAGAGTACATACATGGATATTAATTTTTGTCATATAAAGATCTCAAGTGGCAAAATGTCAATAGTTTTGTCTTCAGTAAAAAAATAAATAAAAAGTAAAAATTACAAAAAAAAAATTGTAAACTAAATTTGGACATGTGGTTATGTTATGCATATTTCAACAAAGGACATAAATCATTTTGTATTGTAGTAACGTAATTTGTTCAAATTACAACCAATCCCGGCAGAGATATATTTAAGTATTTTTACGAATTACTTTATTACAGATTTCATTCAATTTTATACAAATGTAACGCTTTCAGAAACCGCTTCGTTCTAAAACGGATCGTCACCCGGCGTTTATTTCCGTCCGAACGGCAAGAGAAACTCAAAATAGAAAAGTCCACCATCTCTCCTCATCCGCGCAGCACGCACGCAAAACTGTACTGAATTAAAATACCCAAACTAAACATTCGTGTTAACAAAACCGTGAAATTAAATCTCCGATTCCATTTTCAAATTCAAAGTGTCGAATAAAAGTGTGAAAGAACTAAAGCAATTAATGCGTCCGCTCCCGATGGCGGCGCGATCGCAAATGGCCGCCATATTGTTTTTATTTGCCGCGTGGCTCAATTTCGCCGCGGCATGCGACGTCGACATGGCTGTTTACAAAGTGACAATGAAATATTTATGGAGTGAAGAGACGTTTCCAAAGGACTATCCTTTGTATCGACCTAAGGCGCAATGGTCTTCTGTGTTCGGTTTGTATATGAAATATGAATTTTATCATACCAGTTGGTGACTAATGACTTGGTTGGTATTTGAACAGTCTAAACAAACCCAGCCAGTCCGACTAAAAAAATGTTTTTGCAGCGTATGTATATTCTCACTATTATTACAAATATGAACTTATTTGTCTCTGTGTACGACTGTCTAGTTCGTTTTTAAACCTAAACAATAAAACCACGGACAAAAGACAGTAGCCTATAATTTCAATAATCAGGTATTTAAAACATAAACTACACAATTATACACAATACTAACATTGAAAGGATAACAATTCTTTAACTTAATCCAAACAAAGGACAAAAAATCACAACACGCCAACCACATTCAAAACCCGATGCGATAAATCGATTTCCGATCACAAAACGTTTAGACACAACTAATGTTCAAAATACAACCATTGATGGAACGTTTATTCATCCAACAAAGCAGCGAGATCAAAACCTGACACGAAACAATAGGCAGGACATCCGCTAATTCATTTCGCTAGCCAAAAAAACTTAGCTTCATCGAAACGACGATTACAGAAAAGTTCCGCCACCATAAGCGAAATTTTTTCTGTCCGAAAACATACCACTTCGCCGGAAACTTTTATTTATGTAATTAGGACGTTCGAAAAGACAATCGGCGGAATGTTTTCGAGGGGAACTAGAGAGGCTTTTTCTTTTATCTCGGAAGATAAGTGACATTTCGCGGCTTCTCCCGCCCGAGATAAGACGGTATTTATTTGTCTTTACCTTTGAAAGGGAGATCGTATCGGGGATCCGTTTTACCTGTTTTGATGCGTGTGCCTAAAGTTCTGGATAAGGTTATTGATTTGAGATTGACGACTATATACGACGAGGAGGAAAAAAACTTCGATGAATGTTGAATATTTAATAGTAATGTTTATCAAGGTCTTCATTTGCAGTTAAATACTATGTATATTCTCAAAGTAATTCTCAGCAATATGTGAGCAATTAATTAAGGCCTTACGTCGTCTGCAAAGGCTTGTAGAAAACAGTCAATTTGTTTATTCATAAAAATGTACCCAATGAACGAATTGTACTCGTATTTATTTTGCGCCTTGGGCTTCATATAACATTCAACATACAACAAAGACAAAATTAATGTCAAAGTCAATTCCACGTGGATAAAACCTAAAAAAATAAATATTCACAAGTCTAAAAATAAAACAGTATCAACCCCAGAACAAAACAACAAAAAAATAACAACCTATGCTTATGAGAAAACGTGTCGCCGCCTCAAAGGCATTAAAAATAAACAAACGATACAACTCAGAGGAAAGAAACACAATTGAATTTGAAAGAATTAGAAATTAAACCGAAATGGTTCACTAGATAGAACACAGTAATGCCAGGTAATAGTGGGAGCTTGAATCCGGAAACCTCTTGAGTTTTAAGGCGTTAAGTTTTTAAACGTAATACAACTCGTGCAATTTACTCGTTCGCTCTTAAAGATTTCTGATACATGAATCGAATGCATAATTGAGTCACATTTAAATTTATATTACCCTCCTTCTTAATAGGAAAAGTATGTCAACTGCAATTTGCAAGCTGTTATTAAAGACTAAGGTAAAGAAAACAGAAAGCTTATGAATTTATTGTTTAATACATAGGAATTAAATACTATGATTCTCGCCTTTACATTACGCAAAATACATATTTTATTTTACTAACTTCATTATTTGATTAGATGATATTAAATTGTCTGATAGGAAACAATCTTCGAGAAGGGCGCTTTGTGAGCGGCATTTGTCCTCTTCTTCTAAAGAAATCTTTTGTCAGTTTTCAATCAAAAAGGCCGATGGAATAGGGCTGCGATTCTTCTCTCTTATAAAATTATTTACAATATCTTGAAATAGATATTATTTGAAGTGATAAACATGACCAATTACAGTGTTGGTAAGTTTAATAAATAATTTTAGAAAGTTAATGAAAACTGAATTTGTGAGTAAAAAAACACAAAAATTGTTAGAAATATTTACAATAAAAGGCAATCTGTAATCTATTTCTAATACATTTGCAGTTAATTATGTAAACAACTAAAAATACACAAAACTTTAAAGCTATAAAAAAAACCAGTTTGAAACAGGATGCATTATTTCACTATAAAAAGCGATTCAAAACAAAATGTTCCTAAAGCATTTAGTAACCGTTAGAACCGATAAATCAACTGAAATAGCTGAGAACGTCCTCGTATTCTAAAATTAATTACACTCATAAAATCGAACCTCATTACGTCCTGATTGTGGAAATATATCAAAGTTTTCATTATGTTCTGGAAGATTCTCGACGTTTCCCTACTTCTTCTGACCTTGCGAGTAAATTGAACTAGTTACGGAGTTCGGTGATAAATATTGTAATAAATTGAGATCCTTATTCAGTGCGGTCATATTTATAAGATTTATTTACGTAAATTAACTTTGCCAGTCTTTGAGGTAACTTGGGAATTGCTGGAAGATATTACGAATAGAAATGGCAAGATAATATTTCTAAGAAGAAATTTATATTAATATATATCTATTATACTCGTATAGTACTTATAATAATCATTTTATTAGATCCTACGGTTTGCGCTTCTAGGAAATAACAATGAACGTTTATTAAGTTATTATTATAATACTCTTCTTAGAAGCTAGTGCTTGTATAGTACATATTTACGAGTAAGTATTATTACGAGACATGATTTCTATAATTGTAAAGCGAGAAGCATTACAGTTATTATATTGAACTGTAAGCACTACTTATCATTAACATTATAATACGCAAATCCATACTAAGGTACGAATAGAAAAAACTTATGCCATCCAAAATAGTAGAAGATTATTTTTTATATTTATTTTTGTAAGAAAAATATTGGTCTCGTTTCGCCAACCCTGTTTTCACTCAGCTACCGAAGATCAATGTTTGGGATAACCTGTGTGCTACACCGAATAAAAATTGTATTAGGCGTTGAGGTCCACATCACACGCTATTAAATTCGCTATTATTTTACCCTTTCATTCTTTTGTTTGACAAAAAACAGAAAACAGGACATAAAAATAGATTTGTAAATCTATACACGAATATCTATGCCTATACATATGTGTAATAAAACAGTTTGAGACATAAGTATAAGAAACTATAACGTAACACAGCCTGTACATATCCCACTGCTGGGCAAAGGCCTCTTCTCCTATTAGGAAGAAGGTATGGAGCCTAATCCACCACGCTGCTCCACTGCGGATTGGTGGAAATACATGTCTCAGAATTTATTCAGGTTTCCACACG
The DNA here is from genome assembly GCA_018235645.1 of Junonia grisea. NCBI lineage: Eukaryota > Metazoa > Arthropoda > Insecta > Lepidoptera > Nymphalidae > Junonia > Junonia grisea. The sequence continues at coordinate 6,593 of DVXP01004470.1, forward strand.
ATGTTTTCATAAGATAAGAAACTATGTATGTATTAAATTAAAAATCATTTCTATGCTAAAAACGCCGTTTACTGAGGAAAATTTGGTACCAATTTTCAGCTCATAGAAGTAGAGCAGTAATAATTACGGCCCACGCATTGGAATAACATCATTAGACGAGACTTTTTCGCACCACGAAAAAAAGTTCATAGGAGATATTTGCTTGTAAAAGTATCGCGGACAAATAGGTACGGACAAAAACCATTATATTGTATGAACTAGGAGATATACTTATTTCTTAAGTTTCTGTTAAGTACCTATTGTTAATTGGACTATTTTGAATACATGGTTCGGTGTTGCCTAGTGACGAGTTGTTGACATCAAGACAGGAGACATGGCGCTATATTACTAAGGAGAGTTGGAATAGAGAGATGCATAAGGAATAGTCGTTGTATTCCCTTCTAGACTATCTTGAATACTATATTCTGGGACATATAAAGTCATAGCAAACGATCTATTTCGTGGGCAAAGTTCTGTCTTGTCCGGTCCTTTGTGAGAGCTGGCCATTTGTATTTATTTTTTAAGAATTTTAAAAAGATTCGATTGGAATTCTAACATGTGATGTTTGTATATTATATCAGAATATGAATTTATAAGTATTCCTTCTTTCGATAGGAAGAAGAAAATTGTTATTTTGACGAAAATTTTCGTCGGAATTTTCAATATAGCATATTATATTTCCTATTACGGTATTGCTTCTTCGTTTTATACAATGTCACATGAAAACATCTTTCTAATAAAATGTTTATGAAAATAAACTGTGTATTATTTGGCTCTGTGTAGCAAATCGTTGTTTTATCATTTTTTTATTTTCGTTAATATAATCAGTAACCTGTCAAAACTTAGGCTAGAATAAAGCAGACCCTGGTTAAGTCCGGGAAAAATGCTAGGAAGAAGAAGATATTAAATAATATATATGAATAATGTCTTATTTTATCATGAAAAAAAATTCTGTTCAGCGTCGACATCTTAAAACTTAGAAAAACCTTTCAACACTAATAAACTACTTTCCTTTACGTAATTTTAGTTGTTTGTAACTGTTTTCTGTGTTTTCTTAATTTAAACGTTCAGTTAAAAAGAGAACGGATTTCCCCGATATAATAACAAGACCATTCACAATCCTAATAATAGACAGGTCAATCACCTTTGAACGAAATTGAAATTAGTGCCAAAACACCTCAATGAATCTTAACACACTGACACTTATGCAGTCCACCTTTATAAATATAATAATATAATTATTCCGGCTTAATAAGTACTAAACAAGAGGTAATAAAAAGGTACTTAAAAATATAGACTCTTAATCGGGGATATTGTAGCTTTGCGATGGTTAAACAATTTTTGAGAACCACTCAGTAGTTTTTGAGTTTCTTCATTACATACATACATAAATACAATTCTTTTCTCTTTATAGTCTAGACCTAGAAAGTAGATGTACTTTTCTTACAGAATATAGAGACTAACTTGTCACGCGACTCCGTATGAAACGAAAAACACGTATAGCCTTTAGGTCCACCGCGTATTAAATCATTTCTACATATTCTTACTTAACATCCCTATATCTAACCTTTATTTTCCTCCATAAGTTCTCCAATTTTCGTTTCTATTTCAGGTCAATCTCACAACAGATCCTATAGCCTCTACCACATAGATGAAGTTGCCAAGCAATCAGTTCGTAATTTTGCTCAATTCGGTAAATTAGATGAACTTGTGCAGGAAGGTGATGAGGATCCGAGAATATACGACCAGTTCTCTGCACCGCCAGTTGGTGATGGGACTGGAGAGACTACTAACATGGTGTTTGTGGATGGAGAACATAGTCTAGTAAGCATTAAAGAAAAAACTAGGTTCAAATCTCATAATTTGGAAACTCAAATTGTAAATTTTGAGAAATGATGAATTACAAAAGAAATAAATAAAATAGGACTGAGCAAAAAAAGGGTTAATTTTATTCGTTCCTTTAAATTCTACTGAAATCTTATATTTATAGATATACTTAATCTTTGCTCATCAGGATTTATTAAACAAAATTATATTATATATCACTATCGTATTTAAGCACAAAAAAATATGTCAATGATTTATTAAAAAACAATAGCGGTAGCTTTTTGTAATCACTCCTTAGTTTTGCTTTTTCTTTCAATTTCATTGTAAGATCCAAAAATTGTTTGTAAAATAGGTTTAATTTTATTCAATGTTTCAGATATCGGTAATCTCTCGTATTATACCATCACCTGACTGGTTCGTTGGAGTGGACAGCTTGGATCTGTGCATCGATTCCTCTTGGGTCGATGAAATAACACTTGATGTAAGTCCTTACCTATTCCTTCCAATCATAAACATTACTTATTTTTTTGGGTTTATCAAACACAAATTTCGGCTAAAATAATATATTGAATAAGAAACTCTTAAGCTACCAAATATTTTGAAGTAAACAGTTTCAATAAAACTAATTAAAAATAAAACTTATTCCTGTCTTCAGTTGGAACCTCTCGACGCTGGTGCTGCAAGTGGTCTCACGTTCACATCACCTCGTTGGGTGACCACGCCACCAGAGCCTGTCAGCAAACATGGACCTCGTCAACCCAATCACCCAGCTGCTGGATTTTACTACCCTGACTTAAGAGAACTGCCCGCTATTGCGAAAATTCAAATATCTAAGGTAATACGAAGTATGAGAGGTTCCCTTTAAGATAAAATGATTCATTTGAATCAACTATAAAGAATAAGAAGATACTAATTATCGTTTAATCAAGTATATTTCACTCAATCGTTATATTAATCTTAAACAATATCAAACAGGTTAAAGAATATTCAACAAAAGAACTAAACGATTTAGCCAGACAAGAAATCCTTTCAAATCTAAAATCAAAAGACAAGCGTAAGAAAACTCAAAGGAGAAAAGTGAACCTCGTTGACAATTACCAAGAACCTCAAAGAACAGAAATAACAGAAGAAACTACTAGAAATTACCTTGACCAACTTAAGGACTTAGAAGAAGATGCAGTTGAAACACCTACTTTTAACTCAGCTGACAACAATGTTATTGTTGTCACTAACTCACCGATAATGTAAGTATACTACTAAAATAAAATACGTACTTGTCTTTTAAACTATTTCAATTGAAGCATACATGAGACATGATTGCAACGCACCAACATATCTGTCTTGTATAATAGCAGAACTCTATCAAAATTTAATATCAAGGCTTATCCAAAAGACAAAAGAATTAATTAAAGTGTTATTCCAAACATGTAGCTATTTTTGCTGTTATATTAATATATCTGAGTTTAAAATTAACAGCGATTAATTTAATACGTGTACGTGTAAATTAATATCATCTATTGAATAATGTAAATATTCTAGTCTAAATGGTTACTGTCTTGCCTTCTGACGTCAGACAGCAATCGCTGTACATAAAAATCAGTAACCTGTTAATACCTAGATCCAAATAAATCGTCAGCAGTCTTGTCGAATAATAAATACAAAATAGTGACTTCGACTATTCAAATAATTATCGTCCATAAAAATGATTAATTTCCAGTATTATAGTTATTATATATTAGCAGTTATTATATAAATACACAATTTCATCTGTTCCCTCTCGGAATTGATATCAAATTTGAGACGTTTGGTTAACCGTTTGACTGAACCGAACCGCTTGAATGGTCCCGATAACTCTGATCACTAGAATTAAACG
>DVXP01004471.1:0-10330 GCA_018235645.1 Junonia grisea
TAGACCTAGTCTAAAGTGTGTTTCTCACGCGACATTTTCCATTCAATTCAGCGTATTATTTGCATAGTCATGTAATGATGTTACGACGTCATACCTTTTAGACCTAGATAGTTTAATTGTCTTAACTGTATTGATAGATGTAACTGATATTCAAAGAAAAGCAATCGTACAGCGCCAGCGCTTTCGGTTTTCGGTGCCGATTGACGGCCGTTGAAGTTTTTCATACACACTGTGTGTGCTATTACCAAATTCTTGATTCAATATCTGGTAACACCGCTCAGGCGTCGACGACAATACTACAAATAATTTAATGACATTCCTATGGTCAACCGTAATGGGTGGATTAATATTTTCCTTTTATCATGCAATAATAAAATAGAACTTTCATAAAATATTGCCAATTATTATGTTGTAGTACTAAAGAGTACGTAACACAGCCTGTACATATCCAACTGCTGGGCATAGGCCTCTTCTCGGCCTATTAGGGAGAAGGTTATGGAGCTTAATCCACCACTCTGCTCCAGTGCGGGTTTTTGGATATACATGTGCCAGAATTTCTTCTGGCACATGCAGGTTTCCTTACGATGTTTTCCTCCACCGCCGAGCTCGAGATGAATTTTAATACAAATTTAGCACTTGAAAATTCAGCGGTGCTAGCCAGGGCTTGAACCCGCGACCTTCGGTCTAGATCAACGTGTTCTCACCATTAGGCCATCTCGGCTCACTAAACTAAAGAGTACATGATTTCAAAATTCTAAAACTGTTTTCGGCTTAGAATTCAGTTGGATACAACTTTTGCATTATTAAACCTAATTTGACATTTTGAAATAAGGTTTTATCAATGAAAGATATCGGAATGTGCTCTAACTCAACTCTGCATTTACTTTCGAAGAACAATAGAAAATAGTTCCTGCCTTTAATTCGGTGCCTTAGGCGACTTCCTGTCGAAAGCCTGTACTGCTCAGCAATCAGTTACATGACACGGTATACATGCAAGAACCTTTGACATTTCTCACGGACATACGGTAATTGCTAAGAAAATTATATAAACTATGATCTCAAATGTCGAGTGGTCGTTCAGTTTTAGTCTAAACATTTAGCTGATTAGGTTTTAAGGTTAAAAAATAATTGAAGTTGACTTTATTCCTAATTTTTATTACGTCAACTTTAGTGATGTGGTCGAAGTGGCAGGCGAAGCAGATTTTGTTATTCTTTTGCCTTTTTCTCTATTTAAAAATTAAGGCTCTTTTTCACTTTTATCACGTCATACTTTGTGATATGGTTTCTTATACTCTCCTCCATGTCGGTTAGTGAAAGTTGCAAAAATAACATTTTTTCCTGTTTATAATAAATAGTTCCTGAAATTGAAAGTTCTTACAAAATTATACATGTCATGCTAAAATTTGAAACAAATATGACTTTCCAATAAAAGAAGTCTTTTTAATTTAATTTTGATGTAGGTACCTACTCGTAATTAGCCGAGATGGCCTAGTAGTGTGAACACGTGGATCTTAACCACGGGTTCAAACCCTGGCTAGCATCGCTGGATTTTCATGTGTTAAATTTGTGTTTAAATTCATCTCGAGCTCGGTGGTGAAGGAAAACACCTGTATGTGCCGGAAGAAATTCTGATACATGTATATTCACCGATCCGCAGTGGAGCAGCGTGGTGGATTAAGCTCAATACCTTCTCCCTAATAGGAAAAGAGGCCTATGCGCAGCGGTGGGATATGTACAGGCTGTGTTACGTTTTTGTTACATATCTACTCGTATACTTTTTTTTGCCAAAAAAAATTAATAAAATAATTATATTCTATCAATTCTATACATGCAATGGGCAGACGTAAAGAGTTTTCGTTTTGAACCAAATAAAAAATGATTTCATACAATCTTGTACTTGTGAAATATGATTTAAGCTGTTTTTACAATCTCGGTGCAATATAGAATTCAGTATTTTGCTTTAATGCTAGCATGCATTGTTAATCTTGAACATTCGTTTTCAAAGAACATTAGTATAATTTTTTGTGTAAAAATGAAAGGATTTAATGATGGGTTATTTTTTATTGTTGGAATTCTTTTTTCGATGCGACTTAAATGTATTTTATTTTCTTTTTCAAATTTTAGATATGGATTATGGATTATTTATTTATTTAGGAACACCAACAGTACACATATGCAACATTTATATTAAATATACAGTCAAAAGTGTCAGGTCTTCATATGTACACCAATTACAGGATTATATTAATGGATTATATTTTATTAACGAAAATAATTGAACGTAATTTGATGAGAGATGATGTCCGAATTTTTTACGTGTTTTTACGTAAACTACTTTTTTGTGGTAAACTAAATTTCTTCCTGCTCTCTATCTTGCATTGAGATTTAAGACAAACATACAAACACAAACTTTGCATCTACTACGTAAGTTTGAATTATGACGTCATTAGTCACTTATATACAGTTGTGAAGATGTCGCGGCACTTGACCCTTCCGCGAATATTACACATTCAAAACCAGTTTAGGTTATCTTGAAGTGAAATGTTTGAACTAAACATAGCTGAAATAAAATTACAACATCGTTAAGTGACTTCCATGAGGACTCTGTTTTTGGTAGAGTTCAGGTGGTCAAGTGACATACCGTTTTGTACGTACCAGCTGTCACGCAACCGCTGACTGGCTAGAATTAGGAGGTCATAATACGGTGTAGTTTACTGCCATATAAATGGGCTGGCTCGATCGTCGAAGAACTCGCTGAAAATTGACATGAAGAAGCGAATATACTTGAATTTCGCGTCTGAGAATTGGTAGACTAATTTTCCTCACCAGTTACCGCTCTTTCTTTTATTTTTTTCCATTAAATCATATCATATAAAGTTCACTGATAAAATTGTTGGACAGATTTAGAATGGTACTTACTGGGTGTACTGTTACTTTATTCGGTCAGTCATGATAAAAATGACAAATTAAATGTCGTGTCTGTTATTAAAATAATTTCGCCTTTTGTCTAAATAATGCCATAAAGGTATAAATCCACATACGTACATGATAATAAACACATTACCTTCCTTTGAGTCGCGCAGTCGGATAATAAAGTGTATCCTTCAACAGCCTTGAGCTGTAAGTGGGACACATAAAAATCAGCATTGACATTGATCGTGCTAAAATGTGTAACAGTTGACAGCAAACACATGAAAATAAAACCGGTTGTCGTGTTGTTGAACCCGAGTTCAAGTAACATATGTATGTATATTATCACATAGGCTATTGTATACTTTGACGAGTACATACAATTTGACAAAGTCAGTATAGAATTATATTGTCAAAATGTTAATAAGGATTAACGTTTTTTATATTTTTGAACTTCATATACCTACCCTGTATTGAATTGTCAAGCTTTATATACATAGGTATATTAACATTTGTATATTTTGACAATGATGTGGGTGTACATATTCAGTAGATTATTTCTATGTGATCGTTTATTTGAGCCGAGATGGCATAGTGGTGCGAACCCTGGCTAGCACCGCTGGATTTTCAAGTGCTAAATTTGTGTTTAAAATCATCTCGAGCTCTGCGGTGAAGGAAAACATCGTGAGGAAACCTGCATGCGCCGGAAGAAATTCTGACACATGTATATCCACTAATCCGCAGTGGAGCAGCGTGGTGGATTAAGCTCCATTCCTTCTCCCTAATGAAGAAGAGGCCTATGCCCAGCAGTGGGATATGTACATGCTGTTACGTTTTTTTTTTTAAATTTTTATTCTTCTTCGTTCTTTTTTTATTAGCAAGTTTAACTTTTTCTTATCCCTATTACTGATTCATGAATGTGGCAGTCACTGACACAGATATTACTGTAAAGATGACGAGGATACCTGCATGTTTCAATAGCTAGTTTTTTTACGGATTCATCCTTTCCATAACATACCATCATAATAGATATTAGTTAGCGTTGCCATATGTCGATATATGGACAAATAGGCTAAATTTAAAATAAATTATATTTGAATACAATTAAAATACAAATAAAAAATCTTAATAAATAATCACTTAATACAAATCAGAAACTCCGGTTTTTTTACTTATATATTTTTCACAATTTAGAAAACGAAAGTGTTTTATTTAAAAAATAAAACCAAACAATACAAGAAAAATCCAAATTTTTCACATTCCTGCAACATTGCACAAAAACTAATGAATATATCTACACTCAACGACCTAAATTACTAAATCCAGAGATTCTTGCAAAACAATACACACGTTAACTGAATATGTATACGATTTTAACAGTTATTACTTAGATCGTTTATTGAATGCGAATGTTTTTCCATTAGACAGTTGCAAAACCGACCTTCCTGTGATCAGGGCCGGGCGTTTCTTTGAAATGATTATTCGGCACACGATGGTAACGTGAGCGACGTTTGAAAAAATTGATTCTATGAATATAAAAGAGGTATCGAAGATGATAGATATTTGATAATACTTTTGATGCATATTTTGTATGAAAATAATATTTACTATGTGATAAGGCTGTTTTCTGCAAGAGTTTGGTACTCCCTTAATAGAGCTAGCTAGGCTCTACAATTGTACAAATGTTTTTTTACTGATAGGTAATTTTACTGATAATTGTGTTGTGGTTGTTTACGTAACACAGCCTGTACCACTGCTGGGCATAGGCCTCTTCTTCTATTATTTAGAAGGTAATGGAGCTTAATCCACCACGCTGCTCCACTGCGGATTGGTGGCCTTTGGTTAAGATCCACGTGTTCGCACCACTAGGCCATCTCGGTTGTGGTTGTTTACCCACTTATAAATCGCTTAATAGGATTTAAAATTCCAAACACACTTTCAGTTATTATTATTTTCTGAAAAAAATCCGTATATTCTTCAAAAATAAAAAATAAAATAACTTTTACAAATAGTAAAATCGTAGTCATCACATACATCTTTTGATGACTTACATTATGTAAAATTTAAAGTTATTAGCAAAGTAGCAATTATACACCATATTCACTCTTTATGAAAATTAAAAATATGCATAATTGGCCGTAACGAAGATATGATTTTACCTACATACTTGCTTGATAATATGTTTTAAGGAAAGTTTATATAAAATGCCAATTTTATGTTAAATAACGTACAAGTAAAATTAAAAATTGATAAAAATAAATTTGATTTAAACCAAACCATTAAATCCTATTAGTCATGTCGTTATGTACGAATGCTGTAAATAAAATAAATCTCTTCAGGAGTTTAATTATCTTGTGGCAAGGTGGCAAAAACCTTATGGCAAAAACGAGTAGTAGCGCCATTGTAACTGCGGGTAATCCAAGGAGTGTCACAGCTTGTGAGCTAGAATGTTGATTGAGTTGGACCTAGTGGCGTATTTTACACAAGTGGCGCCCTAGGACCTGATTCATACATCGCCCCTAGCTAGCCATCCTCTATATGACATATACGAAATGAGCTAAAAAAGGTCGACACCTTGTATTCCTTATATTATTATGCGTTTTGGCGCCACTAAAAATCTGGTGCCCTAGGCCCGGACCTCACGTAGGGGAAGATGGGGGAATGGCGCTCACCGGGTAATGGCGCTCACCTCTGTTTCTCTGCCATTATGTGACGTAGTAACTCGCAACATGGCGTACAGCGCGAGGAGAGGGGGTCTCTAACAGATAGCAATGCAAACGGTCAGCTAATTCGCGTCATGTTAAAATAAATTGCCTTTTTTTGTTTGCGCCCTTTTTGATCTAATTTTTGATTTGGAGTTCGTGGTGATAAGTCCAAAACTTTAATGTTTATTAAATTATTATTTTATTTACTGATAATAAGGTTATTCTATTTTGTAACAATGCAAGCAATTTTCAACAATTGGTTATGGTGTTTTTTTAATCAAAAAATTATTACAAAACGACCGTTTGGGGTTATACCGCTCACCTGGTGCTATTACCTCTAATTGATTGATTTATTTATTAGTTATTGTACATTTGCCAAGAAATTGTCAAACGACCACTACTAGAGTTATTAAAGAAAAGAAGACCAAACATTTAAAATAAAACTCTCATAAATTACTGAAAGTTATTTGTAAAATTGAAAAGAGCTTGTTTTATGTAGAAATGAGGAAAATTGATACTAAACTGTTACTGTAGACTTCACTTTTATTGTAAAAAGATGACTTTATGAATATTTTCTAAATTTAAATTAAACTTTCCTGTTGTATTTAAAAAAATATGAATGAGCGGCATTACCCAATGGCAAGGGGTAATGTCGCCCAAACCTGTTTTTTAAATAATGTTTTCTAACTACTAAGATGTAAACGATATATGCATTTTTTGCTAAAACATAGATAGCTCGATAGTTAAAGACTTCGCTACTATACTTAAATGTAGCTTATACAAAATAAATTAAAAACTACACGACTTTTTCCTTAAGTGATCGCCATTCCCCCGTCCTCCCCTATGGATTTAGAGTCTACAAACTAGAGTTAAAAAGTGGTGGTATAAGTTAAAGACGTTAGTCACATTTTGAGAACCCACATTTATTAATTTTTGCGTTCTCCTATGATGAAGTCTAAGTGTAGCCTATTGACTACAGACCATATAAACCTTTATGGACTGGGTTTATCAGAGCCACAATACAGTCTCGTGGAAAATTATGAAATAGTTTACTGTGTTTCTTACGATGAAATAGCGGGAAACCTAAGAAGATAGGGGATCTTCTTTTTCCCACTAAGCTTACCCCTCCTCCAGTGCAGCAAATATCCATGAGTGCCGCTGATCACTTAACATCTGGTGATGTGCCTAATTGAATGCGATATTTACTAAAATGCCATCATATTCGAAATTGGATTTCAAACTAGATGAGAGAGTTTTTAAACGCTTGTTGAAGAATAAAGTGCGAAGAAAAAATATACATAGGAAAACACCTACAAAACTGGAAGAACTAGGAATAAAGATCCATGAATCCTAATCTGAGCCTCTTATAAAATATTAAGAAATTAACAGACCTTTATTAAACCAAGCAAAACGTACACAAAGTCACAGGCAAAAGCTAGTATTATATAATAAATTAGTAAGGAAAAACTTGACCTTAAACCAGGAATGCGCTCGCAGTCTTAATCAATGTAATAAAGTTATGATTGATCGCCGACCAGCTACCACCTGCGACGTAACTAGGGTTGCCAGATGGACATAAGTGTCTACCCAGTGCCCGTATTCTCTGTCACGATACGTAACGTGCCTGAAACGAATGACGTCATATCGTGCTTCAACAACAAAGTGGCGGAATAGAAGTGCCACTTCTAAACACCCAGCTACAAAAAAGGTCGCCAACTCTTCTGTACTGTCATTTTAGCCATTCATCCGGATTTTCTGATCCCGGGATAACAAGGCTTAATTACTGGACACAAGACGGGACGATAAATTCCGGGACAATCCCGGTTTTCCCGGACATCTGGCAACCCTAGACGTAACCGTAATTACCACGTGCTTAGCGATTTTCATATGTTATTACATTAACAAAAACATTTATATTCATTATGTGGAATAATCTATATGGTTATATAAATTGGGTTTGTTTTAACAATGTAATTCATCACGATATCTGTGGAACAGTGACTAGAGACTTAGAAGTTGGAAAATACCTTCTAACCTAATTGGTTTGCTAATAACGGATTTTTCAAAATGTTTACCCATAAAGCATAGTATTCACAATAGATACATTAAACCAGGAATTTCAAATGAATATATTGTGAATAACGTACCTAGCACCTTCTACTTTTTTTATGATAAGGCCATAAAAAACTATGAAACTATCGAAAAAAACACATGATTCTTATAATGAGGTAGGTACTTATTTTTTTAATGATAAAATATAAATCGTAAACCTAAACCTAACCAATCAAAAAAACCTAACAATAACATACCTTTTTACTTATAAACTCACAACACCCCTTTCCAAAGTCGGTCAATAAATAAATAAACATGCGAGTGATTACGAGGACCGCCGGGGAGCTGCAAAAAGTGCAAAAAACCTGCGAAAGCCGTACAACTCAATTTTGGAGGCGCAGTGCAGTGGAATAAGATGAAAAAAAACTAAAGGAGTCTTTCTTAAGGTGCTGGTCGATACTGTTATATATTTTTTGTGATATTTTTTTGTTTGTTGATTATAGTAATTTAGTTTTTTAATGAAGGTTTACGTATTATATGAGATATAAAGTTAAAGATTCAGTAGGTTGATTGGCTCAAATTAAACATTAATGGCTTGAGACCTGAACAAAAAAATCTGTCATATTGTCCCGCGTGTGCGTAAGCATAAAATTGATTTGCACGATAACATCAAATCAAATAGAGGTAAAATTTGTTTGTATAATAAGTTTGTATGTGGGAAATAATTTCTTTGAGTACTGAATTGATTTGAGAAAATGTTTTCCGTTAGATTAAGGTTAGGTATATTTTAAGTTAAAAGTCATAGGAGCGAAGTAGTAGGCAACCAAAAGCGCAAGTGAAGCTGAGGGGATAAACTAGTCTTTTTAGAATAATGAGTATAAAAAAAATATAAACAAAAATTAATTAAAAATAATGAAATGTCTGATTGTATTGTAAGTTTGAACGTTGGTTGCTCGAAAGTGGCGGCAAACGACTGAACCGATTTAGCTGAAATTTATATAATAATAATAACTTATACTCTTAGTTTCTTTTTGTGAAAAAAAGTTACTGAACCGTTTGCCATGAAATGCAGACTTAGAAGCGCAAATAAAAAAAAGACAAGTACTTATTGTCCCGGAAAACTGAGCTTGAAAGAACAGCGTTCTCTCATCCAGACAGAGCAATAAACGACATTCACGCGAAATCACGGACAGCAACTAATGTATAATAAATTAGCGTAATTTAAAAAATTAAACCGACTTCAAAAGACATTACCTAATTAACAAATATGAAATAAGATTTTTCGAGGTCAGTGTGTGTAAATATCTAAGATCACACAGTTAACTCACCGACCTCAAAAGTAATTTCATATTTAGTTAATTATTTCCTTATTTTAGAAGTCGGTTTAATTTTTTAAATTACATTTTTTTATAAGTTTCCTTATTTTCGAAGTCGGTTAAATATTTCGCACAGCAACAAAGCCTCGCAGTGCGCGACGCGGCGGTGGTCCCCCACCTAACGAAGAGTCGATTAATTTGCGGGCCGCGTTAAGGCCATACACTGTATGAGTTTTTGATTCGATTGCTGAAGTAACGAAGACATTTTTCCCTGGTTGAAATGTGTATCGTGTAGGAATTGAAAAAATTGAACGAAAATTAGAAAAAAATTGGCATAGTTGAAAATAATTTTGGCTGTTTAAGTATTATCGAGAAATACTATGCAAATAACATTAACTGAAAAAAATGTTGTTTAAAAATAATCAAAATGTAGTTACCTAACGTGAGAAATCTAAAAAGAAATTGTCTTTAGTATGCTAAAAAGTTTAAAATATATAGAAATAAGATTGATAAGAACCTTTTCGTCACAAACATTAATAACAAAAAATTACAAAAATTTCGCATATACCACCAAACAATACAAAAATAGACAACAAAAAAAAACAAAAAAACACTTTCATATCCCACGCCATAGTCAATTCGTGACTTCCGACAAACGGCGAAGCGTCCAAAAAACCGCTCAAAGACACCTCGGGACGCCGGACGTGTCATTCGACATATCGCTTACCTTTTGAACAAAGCGTCGTGTAAAACGATTTTACTGTTTAATCCGCTGCAAGCACCGAACGACACGTAGTAAATAGTTTATGAGAAATTAGAATTGGATTCTTCTTGTGGTGTTTTTACTGTGTGTGTAAGGCGGTAAGGAATATAGGGTAGTCTACATTTGCAGTAAAAGTATTTTTTTATGTCTTTGACGCTTTCGAATTTCAATTCAAATATAAGTAATATTACTACTATATATTTGTAAAAAAATTTGTATAAAAATAACAAAATAAAACGTTCCAAAAATACAATAACATATTTGATATGGAGCTCATAAACACAACACATTAGATTAGGCTTTAACACTACAACGGTTTACAAAATACAAAATTTTATATAGTGTAAAGTATGTATAAACTTTAAAATAACAATCTCAATTTTTTATTGTTTTTTTATCATCATAAACAAAGCTACCCAAATAACATTCCCATTATAAAACACATAGCCATTTCGTTAATTAATTAAAAATATTTTTATTACTACATTAAAATAGTATAATAAAAACATCAGTAAAACTAAGCGCACCGACATGAAATAATTATAACGTTAACAATCACTATTTCGAAAAATAAAACATAAAAA
>DVXP01004472.1:0-10329 GCA_018235645.1 Junonia grisea
TGTTGGGGCTGCCGTGGCACTACAGTGCTTCCAAAATGTTCGCGGAATGGCGTATTGATGGTTTTAAAGCCATTATGCGTAAGAGGTGCGCGTCGTTGCTTTCGCGTGTCCGCAGCAGTAACAATAGTATTCTGAGTGTGTTCGCTGATAGATGGGAGTGTCCAATGCTGCGTCATTGGATTAAAATCCATATAAGTAAATAAAAAAATAATAATAATAAATATACCTAAATATGTAATTCTCTACTAACACTAGTCTTAAGAGCATTGTTACTAACACTATATGGGCATAGCCTGAAATAAATGATATTATTATTATTATTATTTAATAGGTCGAGGTAATCTGTTAGAAAAACAGGCCAGATGTTAAAAATACGGTTACTTTAACTTTGACTTTAACTTCATAATAAAGACCTCGTAGCGATAATAAGATTAGATGTTGCAACATTCTTACTTTCTTATTTAAAAACTTTATTAAGAGTTTGTTACTTTTATTTTCACTCAACTGCGCTAGAAGGTAAATTAACAGTATATTTTTTTAATGTGTTTAATTCCCTTAACCTTGTGATCCCTCATTTTATGACAGTAAAATATAGACTGTCAAAAAATTTCTTTAAGCTTATGGTGTCGGAAAACACTGTCTAAATATTTATTTATAAGGTTTCTTTGACGTTTCCGAAGCATGAAATTGACTGCTAAATGACAGGCGACGTTATCAAAACAGCTTAAACGGGCCACTCTGAGCTTCTGAGGTACTCGTACTAAAGCTTTGTGGTACCACATAGTTATTAAATGACTTCATGGATTAAATTATTTCAACATTACTCTTATTTATTGCCGGAAGATCTTCTTCAATGTAAGATTTTTTGATGAAGACTATTAGTAGATTTTTTATTCAATGCGAATGAAACTGCTAGCACAGCAATATAATAAAAGTAGCGAATTAGATCAAACAGGACAAAACCCATAATTCTATTAATCACAAACCTAAAGAATTACACAAGAAAATCATCCAATAAAATAAATGGAAACACGAAATCTAATATTAACCGGATTATTATGAAAGTAAGCATTGGAGTTACACGAGTATAAATACTTAAGTAGATAAGTAAATGATGAGCCGGTTACCGCATTGTAATGGCTCCTTGTGATCCGATTACGATTAGCAATTATTACTTATTTTATTTCTTCGGTACACATTTTTATTGCTTACTCATTTTATACGCGTCTTCGCTCGTGTGGGTTTCTTTAGGCATTCATTAATTACGTATATATCTCTAAGAAAATATAAATTAAATAATATACAAGTAATATATCCCATGGCCTAGTAGTATATATGGCCTAGTGGTGCGAACGCGTGGATCTTAACCAAAGGTCGCGGGTTCAAACCCTGGCTAGCACCGCTGGATTTTCAAGTGCTAAATTTGTGTTTAAAATCATCTCAAGCTCGGCGGTGAAGGAAAACATCGTGAGGAAACCTGCATGTGCCGGAAGAAATCTGACACATGTATATCCACTAACAGTAACATGACCAAATTATTGACATAACTTTCTCTAACCTAGATTCTGTCCAAGATTCTGCCCCATAATGTTCTGGTTCAGGCCGAGGTTCTGAGTCGCGAGGCCGATGTTCTGCTGCAGGCCGAGGTTAGACGGCTGCAGCGGCGCGCCCAGGCCCAGGCCTAGGCCTAGCTGAGACATCGGTTGGGTCAACTGCCCCACTGATGTTTGTAAGGCTTGCTGCTGAACTGTAAAGTGAAATACCAATATTATGTGTCTGTTTTTGTGAATAAAGAACGAAAATGAGTATAATATAGTAAAATATTTATGATATTAAGTGTTACATTAACACAGCTAGCATGCAAGTTTGTTTGAGACGTAAAATGGCATGTGTTAGTCAAATAATTACTGCTAAACAGATTATTGAATGTCATGTAAAAGCTAGGAAACACTACTAGTGACATAAAATTAATTTTGTAAGGCGGGTCATTCAACGTTATAGTATAGAAAACTACATAAATATTGATTGTATTGTTCATTTGTAGATATTATATACATTAGAAAAGCCTTGTAGTGGGTGTGGTAAGAAAGTAGTGGCGTCGTGTAGGGGTGGTGGTGGTAACCTATGAAGTTGTTAGCAGTGGCCACAAGGGCCGGTAGTGCGTCGTGTTATGGTGATGGTAGTTACCTATGAGGTCGTTAGGGGTGGCCATGGTGTTGATGGTGGTGGTGGAGGTGGTCGTGATGGTGGCAGTGGTGGTGTTGGTGGTGGTGATGATGGTGGTGGAGATGGTAGTTACCTATGAGGTCGTTAGCGGTGGCCAGCATGGGCTGGTAGTAGCGCGGCGGCGCGTAGGGCAGGCGGGACATCGGCCCTGCACACAGCGTTAGTCACAGACACACACACTTCAACACTTTTATGTATTATTACTGCCAATTGAGGTATACTTTAACTAACTTCAAAGGATAAGGTAATTGGATTAAATAATATATCATGCGATATCAAGACAAATAATATAAACAGATTTCAATAATTCTTTTTATTATTGGTTGTAATTTGAAAAATACAACTTAATAAGAAAACAATAATAATCTATTAGACGTCTGTTTTATCTTTTAACAAAAAATATGTTTTTGAATATAAAAATTGTATTTTTTTTAATAACATACAGTAGATAGAGGACGGATTTATACTTCGATTTATCATTTTACAAGCAAACCAATATACAAATACAAATTTTTAAATGGTTACACATAAAACATATTATAGACATGTGTTAGCAACAATACCGCCAAAGGATTGGTTAACGCATACATTTATGATTAAAATACAAATAGGAGGGTTCTACGAGCAGGGTATCGCTTTCCACAATGCCATACAACAAGCAAGGCTTGTTATTTTATTCAAAACTTTTATAAATTAGGTTTAACTAACGAACTCATATCAACTTAATGAATTTCGGTAAAGCGAATACTTTCATATATATTTATCATTAAATATTGATTAAAATTACCTAATGACTAATTACAACTATCGCTACCAAACTATTCAAATACGTGTTTTTAATTTAGATTACTTCAAACTATCTACTTTATGATCTGTAAAATCTACGCTATCCAATATATGATTCTACTAAGTGTATATAAGTTGCAGTATATATGAAGATAATATATATTTCATACCGGGTTGCGCGTTTGTTAACAGGTTGTTGTGTAGCGCGAGCTCGGGTTGCGGGAACTGGGGCTGGTTGAGGAGACCCAGTAGGTTGGGCCCGGAGAGATTCTGCTGTTGACTGGAATAATAACAATAGTTTGAGTATCTATTAGTGCAATTATAGTCAACGATTACTCTGAAAAATGAAATAGTACAATAACTTTTTATAAACAGGAGATTCTGACCGACTAGACCCGTATTCAAAGTACTATGGCAATGAAACATGTTTTTTATTATGAGACTGATTTGACATATCTATGGACCTCTTCAATATCCGATCAGATTTTTTTAAAACAGATGAATATTATACAAAAAAAAAACGAGTTTCACCAAAATTATTTACAAAAGC
Organism: Junonia grisea; assembly: GCA_018235645.1. Classification (NCBI taxonomy): domain Eukaryota; kingdom Metazoa; phylum Arthropoda; class Insecta; order Lepidoptera; family Nymphalidae; genus Junonia; species Junonia grisea. The sequence goes on from DVXP01004472.1 coordinate 3,563, forward strand.
AGCTATTCCATGTATACTAACTTGATAATATTCTGCTTGAGCAATATCCTCTGGATATTCTCGGCATTCGCCAATGAGTCCGTGACCCCCGGCGTGGGAGTCAGCGTGGGCTGCGTTAGCTGGAGCCTGCTCAGTGCCATGGGATCCAGGCCCGGCGCCATCTGGCCCAGGCCGATGTTCAGGCCCAGGTCCCCACCGACCCCCATGGGGGTCCCCACTTGGCTTAAACCGAGTAGCGGAGTATCGGTAGATATCTGCAGCGGCGTGGTCAAGTTCGTCAGGTTCGGCTGCAGTGTGCCGTTGAACAGTGTGGAGTTAATCGTGTTCTGGAAGGCGAAGTTCTGCGGGATTGTCTGTAGATTGGGGGGGAGGGACGCAATGGGCTGCACGGAGGTCGGCAGTGGAACGCTGGTGGGTTCGCTCGGAATCTTGATGTCCCTGTGGTCGGTGATGGTCTGGGGCGCGTGAGACAGCTGCGTTGGGAGAGGGTACTGGTGCGTAGGAACATATTTCTCCGGGGGAATGGCTTGAGTCATTTGTTTAGGCGCCGGTGCGACCGGTTCCGGTTGTGTCGCGGGTGCGAGTTCCGGTAGCGGGACAGGCGCCGGCGCCTGGGCCTGTACCTGAGCCTGCGGCTGCGCCGGTGCCGGTGCCGGTGCGGACACAGGCGCAGGCGCTGGCTCCGGTTCCGGAAGACCATTCACTTGCGCCTCCCGTATTGGTTCTTTGGTGACTTCGGCTACCTTGGGCGGTTCCGCCGGTTTGTCCGACTCGGCGGACGTCCGATCGACTTTCTCCTCTGAAACGTCCTCGCCGCGGTCGACGACGGGGCTGACTAGAAATCTCGAAATTTTTCGAGAGGGTTTTTGGGACTTCTTCTCTCCGTTCGATTCGGTGCTACCGGAACGATCCGCCAGCGATCCACCGTCCGATTGGTTGGAACCTTGTGGATGAAACAAATATACACTTGTCGTTTCAATAATATAATAAAATCACTTTAATTACAGTCATAAAACAGGAGGCGGACAATATTAACTTTGACATTACTATAACTTGAAGTGGACATGTCATACAATACATTTTACTTTTGACTGTTGCGCATTACTCACCGATAGACGACGCCGTGCTGATCTTGCGCGCGAGCGCGTCGGTGGCGGGCGTGAGCGCGGTCGTGGTCGCGAGCACGGTGGTGGTCGCGGGCGCTTGGGGCGTGGGCGTGGGCGGCTCGTCGTCCGCCAGCTCGGCCAGCGCGATGCTGTCCTGCGAGGCGGTGGGCGTTGTGCACTCCGAGTTGTCCTGGTTCGAGTCCGTCAGGTTGTCGTCGCGCTCCGTCGTCTCCGAATCGTAGTCCGTCTGAAATAGTACGAGTTATTCGTCTATATGGTTAATGACGTCTAGTAGATACATCGTATAGCGCACAATATACCAAGACTGTTTAGAAAAGTTTGAAATCGTTAATATATGTCATAACTTTTGTTCTGTGATTTTATACATTTTATTTTTCTAGCTGTCAAATGTACAGAGATAGATCGCTTTAAAAAGTCAGCTCCGAGTCCTTTTTTGAAATAGCTTCTTAATTAACTGAGATATCTACCGAGCCTGAGGCAGTTTGATCATAGACATACAACTAGACCATTAATACGTGTCGCACAGTGTCGTCAGATTTTCTAATGGCCAAGTCGAGATGTTTAAACTTTTTCAATACAAGGGTGGGGAGTGTTTCGTCGAACGTAGGACATAGTATAAAACCGCAGTTCACATACTTGGCGGCGACGTTTTTTTATAACATTCCCTTACTTTGTCGATGTTAAGCCGGAGCCGCTCGGGCGCGCGCGGCGCCGCGGGGTCGCGCAGGTCGCGCACGATGTCACCGATCAGCTCCGTGAATGCACCGCTCTGCCACTCTGGTAATAGGTTATTCGCCACCTACGTAACAAAAAAAAATAAAGTTTTAGATTTAGGTAGCTAGATAACGGACGAGGCTCTGGCTACCGACTATTGGTAGTAATCATACCCTCAAATGTACAACCGGTTCAAAGTAGCTGCGGCCGTGGCAATTAAATGTCTCTTAAATGCCTGGTGCACAAAGCCACGAGAAACTACTGCACTACTAAATAGCGAAATTAATAAACCACTAGTCTTGTCTTGTGCTTTATTCATTAGGGGTTGGAAGCGTTCGGTTGAAGTGAAGGACAATGTTCGACGTGCTTGTGGAAATAGGCGTATCTCAACACCTTACCTTCCTCATACATAAATTTTATATGGATGGTTCTAGCTTCGTAAAATTGGAAAACATGAAATTAAAAACTTTCCACACAGAACGAGGCGTACGTCAAGGAAATATTTTGTCTCTTGAAAAGATGACATAACAATTGTTGCATCAAGCGAAGTGGAAATAGCAACTCTTCTCAAGAAAGTTGAAGTAGAGAGCGCTATACTCTGTTTGATCAACCATTTCAAAACAAAAATAATGGTGGTGGACAGAGCAAAAATACTTCCATATGGATATGAAAAAGTCAACTAGTTTTTATATCTTCGGTCATTTACAACAAGTGCTGCAAATTTTATCAGTGGCTGCACTGATAAAATTTGTCGTAGAGCCGGTACAAATCCTATGGCTAACCTCAATAAGATCTGGAAGAATAAAGTAATTCTACCAAATTGCGCTTAGTTCAAGCTCTGGTCTTATTGATATTCTTATACTTTATTATCACTGAGACTTATGTGAGAAGTTAAGCCAGCAAGATAAACACTTTTGAAATGTGATGTTGGGGAAGACTGCTACGTATACGTTGAAGAGCTATGAGAACTTACACAAGTCCATACTGAAAACACTCGAAATCACCACACGGCTTCTCGAAATCTACCGTCAAAGAACCCTTTTTCCCTTCAAAGCATGGTCTGAAGAAACAGGTCATTTTTGGCAAAATAGACGGCAGACTTGCTCAGGGAAGGGCACCTACAAGATGGTCTGACTATATTAAGAAGGCAGCAGACTGTAGCATGTACCGTGCTGTTCATTCTGCATGACTGCACCAAATAGAAAGTAATCATACATGGTCACGATTCTTAGCAGTGATGGAACGATCGGGAAGAAGAACTGAACACTTGACAGGATCATATACAGGCTAACTCAGATCAAATATCACTTAAAACTTGACGACTCATAGAGGATCTGTTATAGCACAAGATAATGCTTTTAATACAAACATTTATTTCATGATCTTTTGGTATGACTTTTATATAGCATAAAATAGTCATAAAATATAGCAATTTCATCGTTAATATTGGTCCCTCATAGGTTTGACGACGATGAAGAAGTGAAGTCCGCAATTTCGGCCTATTTTGACGCCAAAGACAAATCATTTTTTTCGATGATATAAACAAGTTATTTCAGAGATCTGAAAAATGTATTAGGTTTAAGGGAGAATATATTGAAAAGAAAAAATAGTTTGGTGTTTAATTTCAACCTCCTTCCCTCTTATTCTGCGAACTTTTTGACCTACCCTCGTAGCTACTTTATTGTAAAAACTACACTGTCACAAAGAAACTTACAAAGTTATTGGCTAGATCTTCAGGGTTGACATCGGGCACGTGGAACTTGAAGGTGACGGTCTTGGACTTGGACTCGAGCTGGCACTCCACCACAGTGTTGTCATCGCTCACAGTCAGAATCGACAAGCGGGGAAATTTCTCCTTCTCCCGCGAACGCTTCTTCGAACCACGGGACTTCTTTTCGCTCGTTATCGGGGATGGAACCGCTGTGCCAACTGGAAATGGAAATATTTATTTACACTCGTAAAAAATTCTCCATAATACCATCATTATGATATCTTTGGAATCATGATGAGGAATAAATATGTTTTTATCCAAAATAAACATTAACAAAGCAGCGAAACACTACTAACTATTATAAATATATAAGAGACAAAACACCTACCCTCTTGCTGTTGGTTTTCCGCTTGCTTTTCTTCCACAGAACTCAATTCCGGCTGCCGTATCGCCTCAGCGTGCGTCGCGCCCGATGGAAACTCCGTCATCGGCGTGTGGAATTGTTCCTTGTGGCCGTTAGGCACGAAACCTTCTTCTGACGTTTGAATGTTCAGTTGCTGAGGGACTTGATCTTGAACTTGAGTCGGTTTGACTTCTTGGGGCTGGGGTATCGAGGTAGGAATCGATGTAGGTATGGAAGTGGGAATCGGTTCGGGTATAGACGCAGGTATGGAGGCTGGAATCGTTGCAGGAATGGAGGCTGGAATCGACGCGGGTATCGAGGAGGGTATCGAAGTAGGTATATTCTCCTGCTGGTACTGCGTCACTGGGGGGTTCTGAGGTAACGTTGTAGGAACTGAAGACGGTATGGACGTTTCCACGGGCTTGTACACGTTCTGCATTGCTTGCACTGGCTGCGTCTGGTACATCTGCAGAGGATTGGCAGTATAATTTTGCACCGGTGTGCCTTCATGACTAGATATCTGCCTCTCGTTCTGCTGCATCAGACTGAAGTTCTGCGCCAGTATATTGTGGGGCAAGGACTGCCCTTGCATCGATTGTTGTTGCACTTGCGGGTGATATTGATGCTCTTCCGAGGGTTGTTTTTGTAATTGCTTTTCTACATATTGCTGATTCTGATACTGCATTTGATCCATCGACATCTGCGGCTGGAGAAGTGGTTTTTGTTGATACTGATCAGGGACGACAGATTGCTGATGTTCATGAACGTCAGTTGAACTCATTTGACTTTGCTCGGATCCTTGACGCGTGTATATCGGCCGCTGCGCTCGCAGCATCTCCTCTACTTTCTGCTGCTGCTGTCCCATCAGTTGCTGCTTTTGTGCTAGTAATGCCAGATTTTGCTGGTCGATTATGTTCTGTTGTGTTTGCAATTGCAATTCCTGTTGCGCTAAATACTGTTGCTGTTGCAAATTTCTTATATGCTGCGGCGAAAGCGTTTGTCCTGGCATTTGCATCTGCTGCTGTGTTATCAACTGTTGCTGCAGTACGAGTTGCTGTTGGGCGAGCACTTGCTTCTGCATGTTTAGTTGTTGTTGCGCTTGAGCGACCTGATGCTGCGCCTGTGCTACTTGCTGTTGTTGCGCGAGAATAGTGGGGTCTACCGCCGCAGTCAATAGATTAGGCTGCATAAACTGCTGACTTTGTGGAAAACTCATAGTCTGACTAGTAGGCTGTTGCATTTGCAGATTCATCATATTCTGCTTCTGTTGCATGGCTTCCTGCTCCTGTTGGACATTTTGTTGATGTTCAATATTTTCTGTCTGCTGACTTACAACTTGTTGCATTTGTGTTTGTTGCTGTGACATTTGCTGTTGCTGTGACAATTGCTGCTGCTGTTGCTGTTGCTGTTGTTGTTGCTGCTGGTGCTGGTGCTGCTGCATCAGTAATTGTTGCTGTTGAATTTGTTCCGATTCTGAATCTTTCCTCGACTGCAACGTATCGGGCCTGTGTATAATCTGCGCTAAGATATTTTGTAAGTTTTGTAACGATGGATCTAAAACCTGGTTTGTAACGAGATTCGGTTGAGGTCCAGTAATTATATTTTCCTGGGCCGTCAACTGCTCCTCCAACTGTTTCTGTTGAATCGCCGCCGCCTGGTGGGCGATGATATTTTGTTGCTGTTGAATTATTTGCTGCTGCAAGGCTTGATTTTGGCTGTTAATTTCGTTTGCTACTAGCTGTTGATTTAATAAATTCGGTTGTAGCGGAGTTTGCTGCGGTTCGAGTAGACCTTGCTGAGCTTGCTGTTCCATTAGCACCTGATTGGTCACCGTCTGCTCCAACATCTGCTGGTTGAGGAGATTCTGTTCCATCATCACCTGCTGCTTGAGGTTCTGCTCTAGAAACTGCTGCTGCTGGAGAAGTTGCTGCTGCTGTAACAAGTGCTGATCTGCGGTGAGGGAGGGGGACATGCGCGCCTGAATGAGGTTCTGCTGAAACAACTTCATAGCCTTCTCTTCGTTGTTAAGATGTTGTTTAAATTGATGCTGTAGCAACTGTTGTTGGGCTTGCAAAAGTTGAGATTGTTGATCTAGCCTAGAAAGTAACAAAGTTCGTATATTACCAATTTGTTAAATATTTAGTTCAATATACAGATTTCTCATGAAAAATATTGTTTTTATAACACTCACTGCACAGATGCCAGAGTCGGCTGTGAACCAACACCGTTCAGTAGGCCAGCCGTCACTTGATCCACTGGACCTGCCTGTTGTTGGCTCTGGATCATTTTAACCTTTAAAAGAAAATAGAACTTGATTACAAACAAAGAAGAATATGAAAAAATTCGAATACCCTTATCTGAAAATCTACCTGATTTAATGAGTCTTCATTATGACGTTCCCCTTTAAAGATAACGTTGAAATTGTATATCGTTTATTTTTGGGATAAAAAAATAGCCTTAAATAGCCTTTCATTTAATCTACGCTTCTGGCTTATTATGGCAATCTTTAGTTGTATAAGCCCAACAAACAAACAAACTTTCCTTAATACTATAAGTATAGTAGATGTAAGTGGTAAATCTGCACACCTGTCTCAACTGCTGCTCCAACAGCAACTGCTGCTGCATGTTCTGCTCGTTGATCAGCTCCTGGTTGAACAGCATCTGAGCTTTCTTCTCGCTCCTCTCGCTGTAATATAATAATAATTATTTTTCTCAAACATGCTTGGAAATTTGATCATTATTTTGACAACCTTCTTCGAGATAAATCGAACTTGCTGTACTGGTCGAGCAGCGGCCGGCAATGTTTGTATGA
>DVXP01004473.1:0-10329 GCA_018235645.1 Junonia grisea
CGGAGGTCAGAGCGTAGGTGTTTTTATAGATTGTAGGTGTATTTTATTGTTACTACTATGTTCATATATTGAAACTACCTCATTTAAAAAAGGATAAATTACAAAATAATTGACTATAGTGCCTAATTAAGTACCATAGCCAGATCAATTCTTTTTTCGTGTCAAATGAAGATAGATCGTTTAGAAGTATTTTTGTTTTTTTTTTAAAGATGCAAGTATAATCTTGCCTTAGGAAGGAAGGTTGCCTCAATATGTTCTCTTTCCTTACGACGAGAGACGAGTACATCCTTGACATGTAAATAACAAAGAGGCATAACCGTCCAAAGCAACACTTGCGAATCGTAATAAAAATATAATTATATGGACATCAGCATATATAGTGTGCAAATTTGTTGCTCAATTTTACAAAATATGATAAATATGGTGCATATAAAAACAATAACGATGGAAATGGCATCACGTGTACTTCAAAATTTAGTCTTAATGATAATTTTTATTGTTTTGGCGTATTCGTATTGTGGTATAGTAACTTCGGTAACCCGGGGTCATAACGGGACAGCCGTGTGAAACGGATGCGTGAGACTCCAATCTCACGCACCTACGACCGTAGAGAATGCCTTATCCGGAGCCCGCCCCGCAATCTCCTTCTGGACTTTGACGGTTTCACACCGCGTACCGATCGCCACAGAAACCGAAACACCACGTCGTGAGAGCCCAACGCTGCTCCTGCCTCCTGAGTATTCCGAAAGTACTGGCAGAGACGCACTTCTGCTGTTTTGACGAAGAGAGCGAGTGCGGTCGTAGTCACCCGCGTCCCTCTTCGCCAGGATGTCCAAAGGTGAAAAACACGCCAGAAAGGTCGTCACCTCGAAGTATTTCGTGCGATATCAGATACCCCTCTCCGCTGCAGACTCAGGATCTTAGTCTTGCAGCGGCTTATGATCACTTAACATCAGGTGGTTCTACTATAGTACTTTATAAAAGAACTACAATCGTACTTTAAAGAAATTAAAGTCGTAATAAACTTAAAATAATACGCGTCAAACACTCGGAATCGTCGAAACCTCTTCGTTTTTTGGTCATTTCAAAATGTGCAGAATACCATTTCCATTTTCGCCTCTTCTAAGGAACGTAGTTATCGCTTCAATAAACAATAACCGTTTCACAAATGGTGATAAAATCTGTTGAAATCGATTAAAATTAAAACATTCGATATTTAATACGATTTAAAATTTTAAAAATTAACATTTTTAAACCAGAAGATTCTTATTATAAAAAAATAGATCGATATTGATCGCAGGTTTCGATTAGATAAACTTTGAGATTTGAGATACATTGAGGTACATTTAAACCTTCTCTAGAATATAATTTAAATATCAGTGACAAAGTGTATCGGTATGTTGAAGATGACTGTACTCTTTGTTTAGAAAACCTATTAATTGAAATGTTTGTCTTAAAATCTATCCGCGTAAAGTACATGTTTTTAAAAAGTGCAAAAACCCACAAGATTCACATATTGTTTTTATTTTAATTAAAGTAAAAAATATCGAATCCGTCAGCTGTCTATTAACACTTAACTGATTGTATAATTGTTAATAAAAAACTACAGACAAAAAGTTAGTTCATTAAATCAAGGCGAGTATCGTTAACACATTAAACATTGTTAATAGCTGGTAATTTATTAATAATCACATTCTGTCTGCAGTACAGTTAGAAAGAAAATATTTAAATTATTTTCAACCTACTTTAAAAGAGGAGGAGATTCTTCATTCGAGTGCCTATATTTTCTAAGTGCATTCCCGGATAATTCCATCATTTATAGACCAATTGATGGTGCTTTTTTTGGAAAGTATGTATTCCCAGAGTACCGTGATAAAGAGACCAGGATCTGATAATCTGATTATCCCAAAAAATCGAGGGGATCTTTTCAAAATCGTAAGGGCAAGTACGTTTATTTACTTTTTATCGCCTATTTTAATGCACTCCAATATAATGAACGTCCGGAATTAATCTGATGATGGAGTCGAATGGTAATCGAGGTAGCACTTCGACGATTTACCGCAGTTATCTTTTATTGCTTTTGATGAGAACTTACACTGATATGTACCTGTACTGATTAATGGTAAAATAATGACTTGGTTTTTCATTATAATTTGAACTTCCATATAAAACAGTTCTGAAAATTAACCTAAGTCATTTATCTAAGCAAATAATGTCAAAGACTACAATATTACTCGTTAGTTATGTAACGTACCTACTTAGCTGTGGTAGTTTCTTTTTAAAATTTAGCAATGGCTATTTGGTTATCGATTTTTGACCATAAGTTCCTTTTTACCCAACTGCGTCAGAAGGATTATGTTTTTAAGGGTTATGTTTTTCGAGTATGTATGTGTGTAAGTATGTATATCCATTTCTTTTTCGTCAGAACATTGATAGTGACACAGGCTATATAGATTTACAAAATAGCCACCGCAAAGTAAAAAGTGGAGGAGTGGGTTTGTCTTTTTTTAATTTATTCTAGCAATATGGGTATCAAACGAAAGATCATAAAATGACTATGACAAAAATATATGCATTATATCACTTTTGTTTTACTAATTTAACACAAATTGTCAAAAAGCGTTATAATATATTGGGACGATGTTTTTGCTGTCGGGTGGTTTTTCCTCTTTTGTCAAATATACTTGTTGGTAAATGAATAACTAATAATCATTACAATACTTTTGGTATTAAATCTAGATTTTTTGTTAACATTATTTATTCATTACTTTGTTCATCGTGGTTCATTTTATAATATTCTTGATTAATTCCGTTTCCGGGTGCTATTGTTAGGTCATCGTTATTTAACATTCACAGACTATAGTCAGAGGTACACCTGTGTAAAATATCATATAACTTTATATTTTAGAGACTATTAAAAATAACACAAAATGAAATTTAAAAAAAAGTGTGTTTAGTCTATAAGAACAATTTATGTGGTCTTTATAAATAAATCCTATACAAAATAAAATTTACCGATATCTACAGACTATTTCAGAAATAGCTCTAACATTTTTGGAGTGAAAAATCGATCTAACTTAGTCTTATGTCCAGGGAAATGAGGGTTTCAGACTTTTCATTTTTTCAACGTCTTATTTGAAAATTAGATATACAGGTAGCTCAAAAATAAAAAATTAAAATAATTAAAATAAATTACTTTCAACATTAGAATACCACCTTCTGTACTATAATTGCAATTAAAACAAGTTCCACTAGGTAATAGGATATTAACCAGTTATTATTTATAGATATGATAGTACAACTGGAAAAAAATCAGTGTCTTTGGGTATTTTATCAAAAATGGCAATCTATTTTTTTTAAACTTATTTACTCTAAATGTTGTTTTTTGTAGCACAAAAAGTCCAATAAGGACGAATTTTACGAGATTCCGTTCGTAAATGAATTAAAAATAAATTTAACGTAGCTGAACTGATAGTACTCGTTTTTTGTTTCCCTATTTGTAACCAATTTTTAAAAGAAGCAGCATAGTAAGTTATCAATTCTATGGTAATTATAATAACTAATACTTCAATAACTAAAGAAGGAACCCATTTCAATTAAACATTGTACTTCAAATTACGGGACCCCTAAAATTCACAATATCAAGAATTTTATCAATACTACTTGCGTACGAGTAAAATATTTCATTCAATCGACAGCCGATATTGTATAGACAATAGACCTATTGTGTCCGTAATTATACTATCACTTAAGACTATACATACTGAAAACTTTATTACCGTACAACCTGGCAAGATTGCCAACTAGTCACAAACTGATCCACATCGATACTTTTCAAAAAACTTCAAAAGATTAAAAACTATGTGGGCAAATGTATGCCTGGTGGGTAAACTTGACAGGTATTACCCATTTTTACACAAAAAAAAAAAGTTTATTTTGCGTGTATACATTTTTGGTACATTCTGAAGTCTATTAGTCCTCGTTCTAAAAATATGATACTAATTTTTTTTTTATTTAGGTCATGAGATATGTTGTTCTTTTGGTTAACCATCTCCTAGCTAGAATTTTGCTTATTATACTAGGTCAGGTCTTGACAGGTTACTGATTTTTACGCAGAGAAATTGCCAATATTTGCAACTTTCCAAGATAATTCAGTTACCATTTAGGTCAAGATTTTCCCAGTAAGAGTCACGATCATTCTAGTCATTGTGACAACAGATACCTTGACAGCCTTACGTGCTCTCCGAAACACGGAGTAATTTCTTAGTTCCCAAGTCTGTCATTTAAGTGGTCAACAATTGGAATTCATCAATGGTTTTGTTGCTTTATTTACAAAACAATTAAAAGCCTCTGATCTTGAACATTACTTAATTAACGCATTTCTTAAGTACCTTTGACGTATTTGAAATCCTTATTATATTAAACGGAAGACTTTCACAGATATGGAATGACTCTGAATTCTACGTAGCCTAGGTCGTTTCTAAGTTACCAAATGCAGAGTTAATTGTTAAAAACTATAAATAAAAATATTATATGTATGTATGCATGACTGCAAATACCATAAAATCCTACACTTGCTTGAAAAACTTTATCCCACTCTTTACAAATCGGGGACTGAAAATATGAATTCGTTGTTTCTCTGTTTAACCGATATCCTATATGTAATATCTATACTGAAGAAAAGTTGCATGTATATATGTAACAAATAAACTCAGAAACTACCGAACCGATTTCAATCATTTTATCACCAATAGTATGCTACATTTTACCTACCTCTTTATAACCTTTATTTAGTCCGGGCAAAGCCGGAGCTGATTGCTCGTAGGTTAAAATTTCACGAATAATTCTTAATTTATAATAACATTTACCTGTGCCTATAACATAAAATAAAAATACGAAAAATGTTCTCAAGGCGAAGCCATGGGTAATAACCTAATAACTAATAACCACACACAACCTTTGAAACTTGACATTTAATATAATTTTATGTTCGCACGTTAATAAAAAATGCATTAGTTTTTATTTGCATGCAAATATATTTATTTATATTTTAGCGCATTGGATTCGTTTCGACATAATATTATATTTATATGTTAAACCATGGAGGTCACACTGGTTAAAACGGTCTTATTTATATATTTTTTCTTATTATAAAGGTTTTTATTTTTCCATTCAAAAATTTAGGTCATTCGAAGATCGTCGTAGCGTCACGGTAGCATGCATAAGCGATCCCGTGGCCCCCAACGAGGACGATGAAGGTACCGGTGGGTTTTAATGGATAGTCTGGAGCATCCTTTTCCTCCAGGAGTCATTCTAGTAATCCTTTAAAACATCCCTAACGTTAAAAAATGGTCAATCCTAAATATAATGTCGCAAGTTTATCCCAAAGAAATCGCAAAATCTAAAATAGGTTAAAATTTAATTAGTCCTAAGTTCCGTCTTCGACATTGTGGTCTTTTTAAATCTGTTCCCAAGCTAACGACATAAATCTATATTTGTAACCATAAAATGTGTGTATTTATTTATAAGACTAACATAAAACTAACAATTAATGAGTAATGGTCACGACGGACTTTTGAAACATTGTTGGTGTCAAATGAAGCAGTTACTCACGCTAAGACAATCCGACGACCGTATTCTGTAGTTATTTTAGATTATTTTTGAATATTTAATAAACAATTATTTTATTTTATTTTCAGCGTAAAAGAATGAATTCAGAATTATGTCATTTTCTTTCGAGTTTCCAGAGTAAAAATGATGCTTGTCCAAAGTCAGATAGAAAGAGAATTGAGAGACATAAAATAGGTTATATAATTTTACATTCTGTGCAAAGTTATTTTAAGTGTGAGAAAGATACCAAAACCAAAAATCGGCCAGAAATACAATTATAAAAACTTTAATAAAGTTTATTTCAAATCGTTTATGGCTTTGTTAGATACTCCAATCGTGGATTAATGCGTGATTTGTTCTATAATAATCTACAGTCCATGCGACATTTGTGTCGTATCGTGAATGGCTCTCCGACGTGTAATGTCAAGAAGAATGAAAGAAGATTCGTGTCCGTTTAATGTCATTTCGTAAGCAGCAGGGCTGTTCTCGTTGGCATTGTTTAGAAATCGCAGTTAGCGGCGAAGCGATAATTTGTAATACTATTGAATGAGATGCTATCGTTGAACAAACTTGCGAAATCTCTGAATCGATTTATATCTCGTTTTAAATTTTATTATAAAATGTTTTGTTGGAAAAGGTTAGAATATTAGAATATACTCTTTGGTTGGAAAATAATACACTTGTGTTTTATACTATAATTTCGCTAACTTTGACTTATTTAAATAATTATGTGATCTTTCAAAACATACTTCTTATATAAAATAAATCATTAAGTATAATTAAATCGTAACACGATGAGAATTTATTGTTAAATAAACTAGACCAGTTACCAGACAGAGTCGTTTCAGATGTATATATTTAATTTTATATTTTATAAACAAGCCTTCGTTAATTTTAAATGGCCATTAAATTATAATAAAAAAATAATATTATCAGATGAATACAATTCAATTAGTAAATCAGGTCAAAGCTCGTGAGAATTTATGTATTACATATTTATGAATCGTAAACGTTGTAATAAGAGCGTCCGCAGACTACAGACTTTCTGAATGTCGACAGTTTTGTCGACTATCGCCAATCGCCTATAAATCTACCGACTTAGAAGCCTAGTAACTAGGTAATTCTCGAATGTGTGCGTATGTATGTACATAAATATCTTAGGTATATTAAAACAAAATCCTGAGGTTTTTAAGGTAGGTATTTAATTAATACAGCCGGTCAAGAGTTATTTACAGGTTTAGAGAAGCCATAATTATTTTAGCCGTTAATACAAGAAGGAAGGAAAGTAATAAATGATAAGTGATTGATAGTTCACTTTCAAGATAATTTAGCGTCGTCGTCAGCTAATCGCAGTCAACTGCATAGGCCTCCCCAAGTTCGCGCCAATCATCCCGATCCTCCGCAACCCTCATCCAGCCTTTCCGTCGAGTTTGCGTATATTTGCGTAACAATCTAAATATTATTATCTAGCTAGCGATACCACTTGCATACCACAGTAGGTACAAGTATGTACATCATTATTATTTTTTTTTAATTAAAAACTAAGCCATCAATTAATGAAGTCTTCAGTCTGCAGAAGTTCCTAATTTTATAATGAGAGTTTAAAATCCAATGACACTTGAAGATGTTTCAAATAGCCTTTGTAGAAAAGTTTCGTATTTCAAACACGCCGTGTTCCTTAACCTGCGATTTTGTTCGTGTCTTTCCATTTGATAAATAATTAATTAGAGTTAGGCATATTGAAATTTTGAGTTTTAAGATAACCGAAACTGGGCCTTGATTCTGTATGTTTTTATGTTTAAAATTAAACCGTGTCGCTTTACAACATTTTTTTAATAGATAAAATATAAGCAAAGCCTATAAGTAATGTAACAAAAATATACCTTTTATTGTTAACTGTACATCGTGTTGACTACATCACGCCGTTATACCGGAAGCTTTCAATTGATATGATGGTAGTTAACACCTGTAATTAATAAATAAAATATAAGTATTAACCAATAAGATTGTCGAATTATACGAATGCGAACGAGAAAAATAATTTATTTTGTATTGAAAGCTCGTAATTAATAGGTTTAGGGATACTGCAAATATCCATTAAAGTCAACAAAATAGCGTAGTAGTATAAGCTCATAGCACAACCCTATATTTTTAATATTGGGAAAAAGATATATTTTTTACATATAACATTTAAATACAAATTTCTACTCTTATAAACGATTATATTTATTTTTAATAGATTAACGTCATACATACGAAAGTATCACTATCTATCTGTTTGTAAATCTTTCATACCTAAACTATTTTCAATGAATGAGTTTTGATTCATTGAAAATAGTTTATATTAAGATAGACTTTCAAGGTTTCTTATGAATGTCTTTTAAAAATAGCGTTTGATCAACAAATAAATAACATAAATATACGTAATTACATGTACCTACTTTATTTCCGAACAAAAAATCCAAATGTCAAAATAAATCAAATAAAAATGTAATACGAGAACACTATTTAATTACCGAGACAGTAAATGTCAAAGCCTAGCAAAGTAAAAGTTTCAGCCTATGAGTCAGTGGCGAACTGGCTCTTTCGTAAACCCATTTTGATGTGGAACCAGTTCCCAGAGCTTCTTCACCCATGATAAGCATCTTATTATGTCATTACCATAACACGGTTTATTAAGATTGAAGTTAAGTCGAAAATAATAGTGGCGTTATTATTATGATAAGCGGGGCAAATGATATGGCTGGTCATCTGATATTAGGTTATTGATGTCATATATTAATAATTGGAGCATTAGAAGATTCATATGATGCTGACACAAGGGAATTTCTATCTAGACTACGAGACCTATTTAGGGGGGAGGGGGTCCCTTAAAATATTACGCTAGGTCACAAGAGGGGAGAGGGTGGTCTGCATGTTTGTTACGTAGTCGTTTATTCAAAGTCGAAACTTAAAAATACTGTAGTTGAGTCAAATTTAGAGATTTCTAAAAAAAATATTTCACCTAAATTCATATTTTTGATACGACGTGACAAATTTGGGGAAGGAGGGGCGGCTCCTCCTCGGTGACCAGTCGTAGCATATACCAATATGCTACGACTGGTCACCGAGGAGGAGAGGGTGAGGGGGCCGAAATCGCTTAGAAAATAGGCCACAAAGTATGGATACGTTTCCTAAAAGTAAATACCTCGTGGTTTCTCACTCTCTTGTACTTTATACGAAACGGAATTAATACACGATACTGAGTTATTTTACGACAATTTATTTATTGAACAGTTATTTACTTAAAACTCTTGACTTGACGATAATAGTTTAATATTTAATAAGTCATATTTAAATTTTAAATGTAGATAATAAATCATCAAAATTGCATTTCGGCAATCTGTGTTTGACATTTAAGCTACGGGCCGCACATCCGTAGCGTGAATTTTTTTTACATGATTCATGTAAAGGTACGTATAACGTATATATGGGTTAGGTACTGACGTCCAGTAGTGACAAAACGCGCTAAAAGAAAAACAATTATTTTTTTGGGGGGGAAATAAAAATTGATAAACATTCATGTTTTAACTTCATAAATGGAGTTATTTAATTTTTTCTTCAAAAATTGCAATAAGAAAATTCACTTTTTCGTAACACCGTTAAAAGTGGGCTCCACAGTTGGTATAATTTCTTCTTCAAATCTTGACCGATCTACAAAATTTTCATTGAAAAGCTACATTTGTGGTTGTCTTTTTTAGAGAAGGCAATTTATTTTTTAGATGTAGGTATAGGCTAGGTCAGTGTTAGATTAAAACCAAGTTTGTGTGTCGCTACCCTTGTCCTACGGCCGCCATCTGGGAAAAAAACTTTGGAACGGTTTGTGCAGTTTATCTCGTAAAGTCATGAAAAAATTCTACTTGAGTTTTTTGTTGAAAATTAAATTATCTAAAACTTTGGTCGAATAAGTTTTGCCGTAAAGCCGTAAATAGTTATAAGCGAAAGTGTCCAGAAATTTGATGATTTCATCATACAATTTAACTTTTTTTAAATAACTTTATTAAAAATAAAATTGCGTCCTCTGAGGTACGCAAGGTAAGACCTAAAATGTAACATTTGAATGGACTATAAAGAAATTCTTGTAGAATAATCTGTTTCGAATCCGACTTTTGACAAACTACCTTCTCAAGTATCAGAATATTGAAAACGATAAATACTTAAAGAATAAGATAATAATAATACTTAAAATAAATAACTTTAATTTAAAACGTAAACGTATTAGCGTAAAAACGTAGAGTAGGTAGGTATAGTACTCGTATTGTTTCATAACAATTATATCGAACATTAAAATTATATGTATCATTATGATATATAGAAACTCTTGTAAACGATGTTCGTGTATAATAAATATTAATTGCTAAATAGTTATTCGTTTCAATATATGTATTTTTTCATATTTTAACATTAATATTATTTTTATTTGTAAAATTCAAGGTCTACGTTCTAAATACTATTAGAGTTATTCGTTTTTTTTTAATCCTTATTTTTAAATCAGTACTACGACCATGTACGGCACGATGTAGGTATATTCTATGGGCGATATATATTGTTTTATTTTAGTTTTAAGTACAAAGCCATTATTACAGTATAGTTTTGTATTTTATTTGTACTTGAAACTGTACCTTAAAAACACTAAAAAAATTATAGTAATCACCACTGAGAGTGTCTAAAATTGAACGT
>DVXP01004474.1:0-10329 GCA_018235645.1 Junonia grisea
TTAATAGCTATTAGGGTGATTAATTTACACTTATCGGGACCTCGATATCTGCAGTCATTAATTATATTAACGTGCCAATTTTATTTACTTAAGTGTTTGGGCTCAATTTATGAGCTCAGTTCAACCATTAGAACGTCAACATTAAACCTATTATATACATTTTAATATAATGTGTATCGGAGAAGCAAAACTCAATTTGCCAAGACAACGTAAATTAGCAACGATTAAATTAATAAAACAGTTGAAGTATTTGGTAATTTTCGAAGTGATATTCGAAATAAATCGTCTATTCCTATATAATCGTGGAAAAGGTATTTTATGGATAAGTAACATTTATTGTACAGTACTGTTGTTTATAACTGGATTTTAAATACATGATGCCGATTTTTCCAGCATCAGTCATCTTGTGTTTGAAAATATAAAATGAATCGAGTATCTTCTATTGAGTTCCAGTGCGATGTTTTAAAGGAAAATAATCTGTTTAATAACAGTTTCTTTCATAATCTTTATGCTTTCGATCGTTTGCTCAAAGTAGATTCCAAAGTAAATCTGACAACTATATATGCAATATTTCTATACATATAATTTAACTGAATACATAATAACCGAGATATTTATTTTCTTTCGCCAAATTCCGTTACCCATAGTACACATCATATACATTCCTCTCATAGTCCACGATAGCAAAACGGTATTCATTTCTTTGTTACCTCTCATTATATTAAGAAGACTTCGGTAAAGGTAAAATATACTTCGGTAAAGGTAAAGTAGCTAAAATATATTCCGTGAAAACTGGAGAGAACGATCAACAAATTGATAAATTCGAAGAGCTCGCAAGAAAAGCAAATCTAGACGCCAGTTCCCCGCACTCAGTCTACGATTTATTGCACAAGTGTTCTGAGGAACTAAATTCCATCATGAGCTTGCCGGTGAGAAATGTATCTCTTTAGATTTTTTAATATTGTCTTGTATAGTATCTCAATTTACATTTAACTCTTTCCTTAGATTATAATAATGATTATAACTTCAGCGATGTCAACCATAGCTTTATTGAAGAATTTAATTGTGCTGGGTCAAAGTGAACACGATGTGCACGCTCCAATTTATTTTGTTTATCAAATCAAATAAGAAAAACATTGAGTTTTTGATACTTACTGTATCAAAAACTCAATGTTTTTCTTATTTAATAAAACGAATTATTTGTTTGAACAAAATAATTTAATGTAGAATTAGCAAGCAATAACAGTACATCTAATAGGTAAGTATGTATGTAAAATATCGTTTCATGTCGTTCGTGATGGTGCCCTTCGAGGTGGATCAACTAATTTTTATGACTTTTTTTGACACATACGTATATGTATCTTTTGACACATATGTATACGTATATGTATGTTGTTAGGTAGAAAAATAGTTCATATAAAAATATTCTTTATTTTTATACCATTAAGTAATTGCAATATTCTTATCAAAATTTTTTCCATGTAATGCCTAAAATAGAGCAACATTTGTCGTTTATCTAGATGTACATATAATATTAGGTGTCGTAGCAAATAGCAGTTTCTAGTTCACATGTGCAAGTGTATATCGACGATATTTTACTTGTCCATACTTTAGGATACGATAATTGCTTTGAGCTGCTGTACCTACGGGAAAGTCTCAATACATACGTAGCTTTATTAAGGTAAAGGCACCACATTTCTCGGTATTTCTAAAATGGCACCTAATTCCGAGATGTTCGAAAAAACAGCTTTATTTGTAAATTCATTAAAATCAAATAATTTAATAAACTTTTATTGTCCATAATTTTCCAAAACACCGTGGAATTAGGTGTCATAAAAAATAAAAAACTGGTTAGATCAGAAATAAAGATTCTCATTTGAAATGTTCCATTCTCAATACTCAAATATGACGTACTTAAACATTTTTTTATAACGAAATAATTTAGAAGTAGGTACATATTTCGGCCGTGGGTGCGTGAGATAGGGGTCTCACGCATCCGTTTTCATACGGCCGAGAGGAATACCGCAGTCCGGAATGGCCCCGGACTGCCGGTGACCACCAACGAGGGGTCTGGGGAGGGCGAGACCATTTCGCCCTCCTGAGAAGGATTCCGCAAGTCACGAGCGGAGCAACGCACGGAAGAGGCCGCGGACGTGCTGCGAAAGCAATACCGTAGCCTCTCCGTTACAAGTACTCCGTTAGTGAGTATAATCTTACATAACCCGATCTCCCCCAAAAGTCGGGTATCTATGAAGATTTACCCTACGTCAACAAAAAAAAGAGATACCTATACTAGTTACGTTATAATCTTTCAGATAAAATCGAATATCGTAAACTAAAAGCATTCCTCGAACTGACCCATTTGAATGACTTCACGTACTCTCTATGGGGCGTCGTCAAGCTGGACTTATTGCTACCACTTCGCTACTACAGCCTCTGCATCACCTACCTTATTATAAATATACAATTCTCTCAATTCATTGATTAACCTATTTTTAGACCCAGGTAGAAATTAGTTGGACCATTTATTCTACAAATACTACCAGATCAAGAATTTCAACATGGCGTGTGACGTGACATAGCTCGACTGATTAAAGCTACCACGGTATGGCGAAAGCACACCTCCCGGGAAGCGGTTTGATTATCGCCGTGTCGCAACTTTTGATTTGATGTTAAAAGTTTAATAGTTGGTTGGATTTTTGCGTGTATTACGAAAAATGACACCTCATTCCGAGGTATTCGAAAAACCGGTTTAATCAGTAAATTCATTAGGTTTTTTTCATTCTAAAAAGGTTAATAGTTAATACAACCTTTCTATATTATGTAATTTTACTTTTTAACTATAGCCTGAGAGATTTCAAAGTGTAAAGTTTCAATAGTTTCGTATTCTTGCCCAAAGTAACATAGGCTTGTTTAGAAAGTCGCTGCTTGAAACTTTTTAGTTGTTTATTAGTCAGTCAAGATTTTTCTTCAAATAATTAGTAATTTTATTATAAAACTTTTCTTTCAAGTATTTTTAGATTTAATCAAAAATTAATCATGTTTAAGTACTATGCAATTATATAAATTGCTAAGACTTTAAAAGGTTCTGGCGGCATTAATAAATTATTTTAAGCTCATGAAACTTCTAAATCCTTTTTACTTGAAGACTTTGTTTACAAATTTAATGAAAAGCGTTAGCCTTTTTAACTAATTAATTAAATTAACTCATCAATGTTGAGATACCTAAAACGTAGGTACCTGTTTTCTGGATAATGAAAAATTACATAAAAAATGTATAGTTAATTAAAAAATAATTAATAATGTTTGCTGTTATTGAATAATTAAAAAAAAAACGTTTTGAATATATTTGGTTATATTTTGTATAATAATTATATTTGTTTCATTTGACAATTACTTTAAAATGCCCATTCAGTTTGTCTAGTCCAATCGAAAAGCAACAAAGCATAATTCTGCTTTTGATTTACGTTTTAATTAGACTGTTATTTCTGTTCGTTATAAATAAATATACATGTATAATAATATATATTTATTACAACTAGCAGAATTATAAAACAGTCGAGCAAAAATCTTATATTAAAACACAAAATTAAAAACAAATCTTAGCGAGACACGAGTTCAGTTCGACACGGCCTTAATCAGGATATACGGAATTATAATACTGTTACCGGCACTGTAATGCCGTTTCCACATTAAGCTACATGAACACAATTTCACAAATACACCTGAACATGGTCCAGTGTATGTATATGTACGCTTACGAGCCAGAATAATTGAATGCGATAAATGGTCACTATCGCTCTCTAGAACATTTTCAACTGGTGATTTGCAAGTGTCAGAGATACACATCAATTTTGTAGATTATTTTATCTACTACTAAAATGTTTAAAACACTTAGTGATTACATGGGCGGCATCATCACTAAGTTTAAAATACTTACGGGAGAGGCCGCGGACGTGCTGCGAAAGCGATCCCGTAGCCACGGTCCGTTTAAGCAATTATTTCATATAAAAAATGAGTAGAAAAAAAATGTAGCAGACGGTACCGGTCAAGACTTTTTCTTTGTGTTCTCCCTTAACAAGAAAATAAAATAAAATAAAATAAGCTGGATAGTGCTAACCCGGGATGCAGTGCAAACCAATTCAAGTTAATTCTTCAGAGCAAGCGGGACAGTGCAAGGCGGGGCAAGGGGCAACAGTCGCAGCGGCCTCAGCAGGCCACTGGTAAGCACAGCAGAGCCTCCAACAGCTCCACACCAACAATTGCTCGGTCGACCGACCGATCAATACCACACCGAGCCCAGGAAGTGTTTCATGTAGGGAAATATATGATACTACCTACCAACGCGTCTACCGAAAGTAGGTTTGATAACCAGAACCTCACTTTAACCAGAAATGCTTAACAACGTGGAAAATGAACAAAGAAGTAAGCAACGCAACGCAACGACCATAGAGTACATACAGATGAAACGTTGTCCGATCACGACGCATAGACAATGCGTGAACAAAGGAGACAATTCTAATATAATATTTTAAATTAGATACGAATAAGCCGATTTTGATAATATTATACGGCATATTGCAACTGGCATTCAGGCACAACACATAGGTTACTTTCCACCCCTCCCAACATTACTTATAATAATAAAAAAAAAGAGTAAAGATAGACAAAATTCATAGACTATAGGTTAACTTTTTTAATTGGAAAAAAATTTAATATTAAAAAAAAACTTAAAGGGTTACAGCTTCGAGCGAAGCTCAGTCTCCTCTCAGCTGTCAGTTAACTTATAATGCAGTATCTATCATGAGATATTACATGTATTTACGATTTCACTTATCCATGTCGATGTAAAAATTATCATGTATAGTGTGAAAGCGCCACCGAGCGTGCCTCTCAATTCATCAACAAGAAAATAACATTTTGGCTCTTTGGTGACATGGGCTAAAATGAAAATTTTGACGATAAAAAAACCTCGTAAAGAATGTGTTTTCAACCGGATGATGAATGTTTTTATTTGTTTCTTTTTGTGATTTTTAAGGACAAAATATTGCGATAATAACTTTAAACATGGTCACATTCTTATCTTATTGATTATGAAATGTTACACTGCAATTTAACTTTATCTAACAGAATGTATATATGTTGCAATTTATAAAATTATCACATTATTTGGACAAATTATAAAGATAAGTTAGTCAGATAAATCAGGGAATGTTGTTGAAATGCACTGTTTAAATTCAGCAAAGTAAAGCAAATATGGATAAAGAATTAAAGAATCAAAAGGACATTTTGTTCCGCTCACGAGCCATAATGGCAATTGAAACAGCTTCCTGTGCCATAAATGGCTAACTGCCGTCATTTATACCTACGTAATTGGCAATTAGTGCGGCTTGTTTTATCCCCTCTTTGTATATTTCGGCTGAATTTAAGATCAGATTAGTTTTGAATTGTAAGAACAATGGTTATGCGGATTTATTAAGGTGCTATTGTGACTTTTTTTCTTATATCTCACAACAGTTTTATCGTCACTACTTTTTTATCGTTTCGCTTGCATTTATGGATTATGCAATTTAGTTTTAAAATACATCAGGGGTGTAGTAAATGGAAATCTCACATAACCAGATCTCTGCCACCAGAAGTAGTAGGGTATCTAACGAAGAATTTTTTACTTCGTAATAAAGGGGGTTCGCCGTTGTCTAGAAGCTTTAACAGGGGTAGGTACGTGTGGCCAAAATTTTGAAGAACCTCGATTGGTGGTTCTGGAATTTTTGGAATGGAATGTAATTATATAGACTTAGTAAGGTAAGGGCCCCCGATTCCCTTCGGAATTAGTTTATTTAATTGTACTAATTCATTTCATTTGCTAACCATTTTAAAATAAAAAAATATGAATTTATAATTTAAGACGTTTCTTTCAAATACCTCGGAATTAGGTGCCTTTACATTCATTCATTGTAAATGATTAATTTGAAATTATACTTATCATTTCAAAAGACAGAAATAAGAAATTAATAACAAAAATCTGTTTATTGTGGCAGTATATAGTATAGTACACAGTACAGTAGTACAGTATAGCAATATTTTCATACAAAAATCCTCAAAGGAAATGAGTCTCCAAGGTCTTTAAAATGTCGACAAAATTATCTCAAATAAGCTCGTTATCTGACGCAGTGATTGAGGTCTCTCCCGGGATAATATTATAAATTTTCCTGCCGTATTTTTAAAAGGAAAAAACATTTCGGATTTTTTATGATCGAAAACTCATAGAATATTAAAGCAGCTCAATTATCTTTTTGTACGTATTTATTAAAAGCAAAATATTTTATTATTAATATTTTAAAATCAAATTAAAAGAAAAAGAAATATTTAGAAACAAGTTTTTAAATACTTGTTAATTAAAACAATTAAAAAGTTCAAAATAAGAATTTAAAAATAAAAAATATAAACAAATCGCGTGGATTGTATAAAATATTTATGGTTATTTTTGTGTGATGTTTAACGCTTATAGAACCCTATTTGAAAATCTGCAGTTAAAAATCGAACACCCTTTATAGCCCAAGGGTTCGCTCGCGTATATTTGTGGAATTTCATAAAATCTCTGATAAGTTGATCTTTACTCGTAGAGAGTATAAGAATCTATATCTGATTTTGCCATTTGTAGATATGATTCCAAATATTTCACCATGAGTATTTTTATCATCGTAAATATCTATGATATAAATAGAATTATAAACATAAATATAACATCTCTCATCTCTGTTTATGCCGTCCCTTACCACAATTACTAAACATATTCCTTGCAATTTCGCACACGTGCTGCTAAAGCAGTTTCCCGCAGAGATATAATCCCACCTAAGCGACTGCTATGGCTAACAGTTTTATTATAAATTGTAAAGTTATTTCCCCGATAAAAAAGATGTATAATATGGTATATACAAATGAATATATATATACTTATGATTAAGATACTTAACTATACACAATGCTTTGTTGAACTGAATAAGGGTTCTGTTTTTATGTACTGGAATAAATAACAAGCAAAAGAGGAACCCACTGTAGTGTTTCTTTTTAAAAGTAAGACATTATTAGACTAAAAGCAAACAATGTAGCAAACTTGGTCACAGTGTAACCGTATAAGGACGTAATGTTACGTTAACACTAAACCTACCGACAATTTTAGTCTAAATATTGCTAATAGAATAATAGAGCACAAGTTAAAATTTTCTTGGAAAATGGCATAAATGGCTACAAGTAAATAAAGAAAAAGATATTATACACATATTCTAAGAATTGTTACATAGCTTAGTAACGGTGTTACAGCATTTTAAAATGTGTAAATTTTAAAGGAATTTGAAAACGGTCAATTTGACCGCTGTCGGTAGATTTAGTGTTAAGAAAAAAATCCATTTTTCTTTCGTACACGCAATGTGTCGGTCGACGTAGTTTTGCTATGCAAAAGGGTTCAATAAATACTCCTCACGTCCCGACCTCAGCTCTGAGTCAGTACCGCGCCATATGGTCACACAATCCGTGCCAAGAATTTCATAAAACTTTGAAAAATATTAATAAATTTAATACGTAATATATTTTCCGTACAACTAATACGAATTTTATACTTTTACGATCGTAGATCCAAAATAATGTGAAGATGTATTGATATTTATTACTCAGTCACGCATTATGTTATTGTGTCGGATATCCTATACAATAAACACAAGCCAAGTTACGTAACACACACAAGTGTAAATAGAGGTATGAAGCATTTAGCGCGTAGGTATCAGGTACTTGCATTTTACATATTTACTTATTATCAATTAAATCCTATTACTATTTCGAATTATTGGATTTTATTGATAATTAAATAAACATACTAAATGAAATAGAATAACTATTCTAATGGAATTCTAGTACAGACATGTACTAAAATGTAATTACGATAGTTATTTTATTAAGTTAACATTATTTAATAATACAAAATCGTTTTACTTTGTAGCCACAGAAATACAACACAAAATGACAATGTGAATTTATTTAAGGACTTTGATATTCAGTATTAGTAAAAAGCACAAAAGAAATTATTATATTGAATGATAATATAAAAAAAAAATTTCGTCTAAGCATATTTAAAAAAACGTAAAAGGTAAATAAACGCTCAACCCAATAAAAGTATTTGGCAAAAATCCCGTATTATGAATAAATATTTATAATATTTCTAGATAATAATCGGTCGTTAGCTGTTCTTATACATAAAATGTGAAATGTTAAAAAATGATATTATTGTCTGAGTGATGCACTAAAAGGCTTTGTACAACTATTTTCATCTTTCTGTCATTGAACTTTTTTTTATTATAAAATGTATTAGATATTCGAAATTACACGAGAACTTGTTGTTAAATATTTGAGAGATTTTACTAAAGTTACACGTACTGGATAAGGGCATTAATTTGTTCATTATTAACATGTCTAGGGCTGTAATTTAGTTCTAATTAAATTTTGATATTATTAATAAAATATGAAATGGTCTGCGTCCTACCGGTGATGACATACGCTGCCGAGACGTGAACACTGACAATGTGGGTGGTCCACAGATTTAAAGTCGCTCAGCGTGCTATGCTCGGGGTCTCTCTCAAGAATAAAATCAGGAATGAGGTTATCCGTGAGAGAACGAAAGTAAGTAATCATGGAAAGAGTTAGCGTTTTTAAAACTAATAAACTACCCAATAGTATTACATTCATAAAGTTGTTAGTTTAATATTTCATCAATTACATAATTGAACGATAATACATTAAAACATTTTAAAAAATACAAAACATGAACAATAACAAGCTTAAATTTCCGTTTAACTTCAATATTTATATTAAAGCCAGAGTTATATTGGTACAAAATGTATATTAAAACCGATACAAAATGTCGCGTGTACGACAGTTTTGTACAAACAATGCGGAATTACATTGGCGCCCAACGTGGGACACTATTCAACATCTGTTTTTACTTTATTGTGCTGTAACATAATATTATTATGATACTAATGAACAGAATATATTTTTAATACTTTACTGATTTTTGATTATTACAAAAAAATGCAATAATATTCGCTTCTCGTTTCTGACTTTTGAATTTTTCCATGTCGATAAAAATGCAAAATTCTTTTTTTCAGTAGTACCACCCAATTAATATTAACATACCACCTTTGAAAGTTGTCTTGTTAAACAAGTCAACTTATATTAATGAAAATGGTTCAAACTAAATAGTTTGTGCTATTGAAATCAATAGCACAAAAAGAAGAAACAGAAATTGTAAGCACTTATAGTAATTATAACAGTTATTCCTAAGCCGTCAAACAATGATGTTATTTATGGTTATGCACTTTGTGGAGCAACACATAGGAATAATTTAACTTTCAACAATATAACAGCTACCTGCTCCATTATGTGCGAATAAGTTACAACATCTCTTAATAGTCATTAGCATACTAAAGTAAGGCGAGTTTCATGCATATTGAACACGTATAAAGTTAAAACTTCTGTCAGCTACAGCCCTGAACATGTGCTAGACGAATGTGTGAGCTATGTTGTTGAAGTAAAGACGACTTTTGCATGGTAGTCTTAAGGGTAATCAAATAAACTACTAATTGAGATCAAAACTAACCAACTTTTTTAATCAGTGTTCAAATTTAACGCTAAAAAATAAAAAGAGAGACTTGAGTCTTATTAAAAAGTTTCTTATCACTTACTTCTGCAATAGCCACAGATAAACATGAGACAATTTCATAACAATTTGAATATATACATAATGCGAAAGTGTGAGGTGTTAAAAACAATTCTTATTACTAAATACAGTGACACTTAACTGTGACTACATCTTTGATGTTTAGTTTAAATGTAACGCAAATGCCAAGTAAGCATCATCAAAATTAATTTGCTAACTGTCGCGTTTACGGCAGCCTCAGACACAATATCACTGAGCCGAGACTAAATTTAGCTGTAATGTATAATGTTAATGTTACATACAATTAATATAATGGAAACATACATTACCATGTTTTCAAATTATAAATAGCATATTTGTAAATATATAGCTGAAAAACATAGCTCTATGTTTACGGTTCCTATTTTATAATATTCGTTTTTTTATCTTAGTAATGTTATAAAATCGACAGTTTGTGAGTTTAAATATTTGATGTCTGTTGCCCTTTGAAAAACGGCTAAACCGATTTAACTGTTAGTTAAATACATTTGCATGTAATATAATATATATACTTTATTGCACACCACAATTACACGAAAGTTTAACAGTAAAGATAACATTTACAATATAGATGGTTGATG
>DVXP01004475.1:0-10328 GCA_018235645.1 Junonia grisea
ACGTTTCAACTATTTTTCACGCATTGTTTTGGTATAATGAGTAATTATTTAAATATTTTTTTCTTACTATATTTTGACTGGGAGCGTTTACCTCAATGTATGGCATCTTAATATTTAATTGTTTTTTATTGGTTACAGTTGGCCGGTGTTACCAGAATATCGCAGTTCGCATCGATTAATAGCGTAAGTCATTTAAAATTTTTTGATATCTATTGATTTTGGTAGTGTCTCATTTTTTTTTATAAAAGCATGCTCCAATTATAAAAACTTAATGGTCAAAATGTACATTTGTATTATATATATTTTAAAAGAAATCACGACCATTTGGTCGTGTCAATAGAATATTTAATATAATGAACACTACCTAATTTGTTAACGAAATATTTATCAAATTAATCATCAAAATTCATCGAAAACTATTAGACAAAGACATTAGTGTATCTTTGAAGTATTTTTTAATCTGATAATACAATACAGAACAAATACTTTTTTAAACGGTTTTATTTAAGGTTATTAATGTTGTGTGACTTGTAAATCGACAATTCATTGAAACAAGTAATGATGTTGTAAGAGTATAGGTAATGATGGTTTATTTTTTATCAATTTGTGAACATGTGCGGTTAAGTTGTCGAGACCTCTCGTCGTAATGGGATACACTCCCTATTCCCAGCGCACTCGAGTGTTGAGTGGTATTGGACATGTGCCTGCTACGACAAATCATTGTATATTTATGATTTTCAACCTCTTTTCTAGCTGGAAAAGACAATTAATGATTTCTTTTTGAGTATAACAAACATCTATTTCCCGGAAAGAAAAAAAAATTACATCGACGAGCCTGGAATCAAAGTATGTATGGAAGCAAGCATGTTAGAGCTGTTAATATTAATGATCTATAAATATTAGAAGTAATTAATCTCAACTCGACACAAATAATGAACTTGACCCGACGACGTATTCGCTCGAAATGTGCTGTCGTCTCGCTGTGCTAGCTCAGCCACGACCTTCACTGAACTTTTTGTTTATTGACACTCAACTTTTTTGTTTACGCTCTTTGTTTTCCGTTTGTTACAATTCAGCCTTTGTTTTCAACGTATTTCTGTAGAGCATCGCTTCCGCCGTTAACAGGTACTGATAAAGTTACGCCCTCGGCGAATACAATTATCGAGTTTCCTTCCTCGTCGACGTGAACCTCTAAAAAGCGGCTTAATCGGCTTCACTCAGCGACGCTCACAAAAACGTCTCCGCTATACCGAATTTGATTCGCAGTGCAGCAATACAATGAAGTTACGGTTCGCGCGGGTGTCGGCATGGAGCAGGCGGCGCAGGGCGGGGGCGCAGGTCAATGACGTCCCTCCGTCTGGGCCGACCCCCGCCCCGCCGCACGCTGAACCAGTTCCCGACCGAGTCATGTAGCTTACCGCCATCTCTATCTAGTTTACACCGAGACACTGTACTCGCTTACCTGCCAAACATTCTCGCTAGGTTACATTCTGATACTATAAAAAGTTAGCATTCGTCCGATGAACGCGCCGGCACTGGTATGGTTAGCTCCAGAACTCCCACGACGACTGATATCGCGTTAATCAGTATTCAAATACCGGTTTTAGATGATATCGCGGGGAGGTCGTGTCGCTGTCAAAAACTCGACGCGCTAATGGTGCAACAGTCGCTTTCGCAAACCGTTTCGTAATGGTATCGAGCCGAGAATAGTCGAAAGTTTTTTCACGTATTTTTCACTCGGCCGGTCGGTCCGCACGAATAGTATTTTTCGTTTCGTGTGCGTTACCGTTTCGCACGGAAATTGCTCACGAATACCGTTCAATTTAATTTAAAATGGTTTAACAGCTCGCAAGCTATCAAATATTAAAGAGTTGAATTCGTGAAGCTGAGTACCGGAAACGTCAAGTATAATGCTACCCTCGACGAACTCCATGCAGGTGCGGCGGCCGCAATGAATATTTTATGATGTTAAATACAAGTACTTACAATTCAAAGATGTATTTTATCCAGAGCTGTGAAAATTTGCACGAGAAAGCTTTTCTTTGAATTCTTTAGGTATTCTTTCTATAGATTTAAAGTTAGAATTGTAGAGTAATTAACATTACCAAGAATTATTTAATATTTTACATTGTTTCACCAATTTTTATTTATTTATCATACGACCTTGTATTAAAGAAGGTTGAAAAACTTGTCGGTTCTATTAACATACTAAAATATTCCTTATTTAGCTTAATATTCATAACGTAAAATATTTATAACTTATCACTCACAAAACAGATTCTACACAAGTTGTACTAGACGTTTTCGTATCCTCATTTGGGCTAAATCGATTTCTAAGTATCCCCAATAAGCCTGACGAACGTTAATTAATGCGGATGTCGAGATATCGCTGACAAAGTTCAAGGTTCGACCTCGTGCCACTCTCGTTTGTTTACGCGTCCGACTGTATCGAATTAATTGCGGCTATCGATGAATATGTACGAAGAGCTAAATAAATCTAAAAACAGCGCCCCTAGTACGAGTTTTGACAGTTTTCGATAACGTGACATTTGTAATGAAATTTTCGCTAGAGACGCTAGTTAGTCGAATCGAAAAATCGTTTATCGAAAATTACGTTATCGAAAACTTAAAAACTCGTACTAAGAGTACATGAATAACTGAAAGACATGACAAAAAAATCTTGAAACTTGTTGCTATTTGTAATCAGGATCATTATTCAAGATTTAACGTCATATCATTGTTAGTTTTGATGTCATTATCAGTAATTGATAAGATTCATACTAAATGGAAATAAAATATACTATATTTTTTATAGTTTTATCGGTCAATATTATTTTTACTAGTCAACATGTTGGATAAATAACAGTTTGTATTACTAATAAGTCTCTCAGTAAACATTAATTGATAATAATTATGCTTGAGCCATACAACAATGAGATATGAGAAAATTACTTATTTGTATTTATGTTACTAAATGCACATCAAAATTTCCAGCAAGCATAATAACTTATACAAATTAGTTGCACTTTTCTCATACACTGGACTGATGAAGCTCTGCCAAAAAAAAGAGTTAAAGGAGACGTTTTAATATAAGAAACAGAAACCACCTGTCGAAATCTATAATAAATAAATTTGATAACTATAAATTGACACAAGAAGTCCCATAAAAGAATTATAAGCTGTTGATTAATTCATTCAACCGAGAACAACTCAAAATGTATAAATATATGTAAACGACTTTAAGCATTAGACAAGTCACGTGACCGTCTTAGCCCGCGATCGATAGATCGTTACATTTCATTTGAATGGATGTGGGTGAGCTACGGCCATGTAGGCGGGGCGAGTCACGGTATCTGCGTTTATATGATTTCTTTCGAGGAACAAATGAGTTCAAAGAACTTAATATACATCCATCATAATCAGTAGGTACGTTAAATCAAAATTAATATTCGGGTAAATAAACCCAAAACAATGAAACCAGTTAAAAAATATTCAGGTTTTCACACGTTCTATTATCAGTGTTTTTTATTCTATCGTTGGTAGAATAAAGGTATGTAGGTGTATATGAATATACATTTATAAAAGCCAATATTAATAGCCTGTAAGCTTAAAATAACAAATGAAATCAATTTTGATGCTACAGGTCTACAAACACTGTACCTCTACATCTAATGTGACGCAGTGACAGAAACTTGCGGCCGTAAATGTGAAGGGGTGCAGACTCGAGCCTTGCTTTCAGGGATTTCGAATCAAATTTCAATATTATTTCTTGTTAATTAAAGATAGTGGTGTGCCGTAGGTTTAAAACTCGAAGTAATAAAATAGGCAAATTTAAACACATAAGTGTAACTTATAACTCATTTTGTGTAAGATGGTAAACTAATAAATAACAGGGAGAAATAGTAGGCATTACGCAAATCGAAAGGTGCATTATTATTTCAACTAGGTATAGGAAACATAGGAAGTTAAAAAAGGCAACTTAACTAGATATTGGCGAGCAAAGAAGTTAGTGCGAGCGCAAAAGCCAGTCACGGTTAAAGAGCACAGCATTTTATGAACCCGGAAGGATAACTCGTTTGTAGTGGCACCGGCGGTCCCTCTAACGGGTAACAACGGTAACCTGTGTATTTTCAATCGCTGACTGCACTAATGACGTATATATGTACGTACGATGAACCAAAGGTCTAAATACTTCACGGGAATGTCGTCTTTAAGACTTCGTGCAGTTTTTGTCGCCTCACCATTACAGAGTTCTGAGAAGTCCCGCAGGCATTTTATTGATCTTGATAGATATATGTAAATTTGTGTATAACTAGGGATGTTATGGATTTGATATTTCTGATTCATTTAAACTGCACTATTATCCGAAATTATTTGAAACTCTTGTAACGGATTCAGTTACAGTAACACAGGTTCATAACATTCCTATTGTATACCTACATTATTTTATATTAACACTTCAGTTTTGTAATTGATTCCTTGTTTATTGTAGTAATCTACTTTGTTTCATATGTTTATTAAGAACCAGTTTTATGTATTATTTACGTTCAATACTATCATAAATTAATATTAATAACTATTCATATTAAAAACAAATCAACGACGTTGTATCGTAAATAGTAAATAAGTTAAAACTTCTATACATTTAATAATCGAAGTGCTGTATCATCTTAATTAACACAAAATACTTTTAATACGAATTCTGGTTTGTTTGTTTTTCATATACGGGGTTAGGTGGTAGGCCTTAGAAAGTGCTCTTACATGAGAACGGAAAATATTTTTAAACAGTCGACAGGCATAACAAAATCTACACAACGTGAACGAAGCTGCGGGCAAAAGTTAGTTAAAGATAAATTAATACGACGAGGACATAAAATACGATCAACGACCATTTATAGCTTGAATTACAATCGTCGTTAAGTACGTAATTTTTACCCAGTGAGCCTCAAGCCAATGTGCCAATACGTACACGGATATGTACGGGGGTCAACGGTTCTCCTTGGTGGGGTGTTCACCTCGAGCGACCTTACACGACACCACGCTGAAATAAAACAACCTGATATTATATATGTATATCGATATTTTTGACGTGTTGAATATTCAATATTATCGAAGGAACAACATTCTAAATCGTCAATTTGTTTTATCTGTAAACGATTGAGACGACAATTGATAGCAGATGTTTCGGAACAAATACCTCTTTAGTTTTAACTTCGATGTAAAAAGCTAACGATGTATTATATGGCGACGTGTATTGATTCGTCTTCGTCGAAGATATCTGTATATACAAACTTATAAATATTTCTACGATTCCATTTTTGTTTTTATAGCTTTTTTGTTGAGTTTATTAAATGTTTATTTTATGTGAAACTACTTTTTACATGACTAAATAACATGTATAGTGTAGTACATTAACAAGGGTAATGTTTTCCACAAATTGCATAGGTATAACTAATAGGTATGTCTTTTTCTTTGGCGATATCTGTAGAGTAAAGTGCTTGTAAGATTTAAACTTCTTTTTTTATTACTACTTTTGGCTCTACTATACTAACGAAATGCTTGTAAGAAATTATTTTGTTCTTAAATTTTTAGTAAGATCTATACTTCATGACCTCAATATATAATAAAAAATGTTTATTTTTATAAAGACTTTTTAAATAAAAGTAATAAAAAAAGTCAAGAAATCAAGGTGTTCTCATCAATTTACATTTTATTATTTAAAAAACAGAGCCTTGTTACCTTGCCATGTGGATTAAAGAGAGATAAAGATAAGACTCGTGGTCATATGTACGAGAACATATTCTGTGGTTGCAATAAAAAGACCGTATAAACAATTTATATTAACCATATACGTTTTAATAGGAAACATAAATTTATATTTATTTATTGACTCCAATTCTAGAGCTTTTGTACGTAAATATGTGAGTTGTTTATTTACTAGATATACGGTATTTGCTAGGATGGTTTTATGGCAATTTTTTGCAGCCTATTAAGGTCTTTTTAAGCAATCTTTTACAAGAAAACATTTTTGTTGCGATTAGTGCGTTCAATTAAAAAATTAAGTACTTATTTTGTCTGTTAGAGATACTTGTTTAATTAAGTAATTATTATTTATTAATTATATTAAATGCATTAATGAATATTAAAAATATACACAAATAATATAATTAAGGATTTCCGCATGAAACCATTTCCTTCCGACTTTTTTACCTGTATAGCAAATAATAACAACATTTATTAATTACTTTATATTACGAGGTTCGCTGGGAGTCTTCTTATCTGGTTCTTTGAAGTAATAACAGTTTTAATAGTAAGTGGTGCAGTAAGTAATTGCAGTGGTAAAGTGTTTTATAAAATATTTTGTATGTCTACCTAATTGATCTATTATTATAATAGCTATATATAATATAATAGTAACGATGTCACATCAAAGTTAATTCTACACGAGATATCGCAAGAAAGAACTAGTATTATAAGAGTAGCAATTAAACAAATATGCACTTTTCGTTCATATGTTTGCACTCAAATTACTGAGTTTTATCTTTTCGCTTCGTAGAGTCATAATGGCGGTTGATACACTTATCATTTGAAGTTTGTAGAGTTAGCGACTTGCCACAATGGCGCAATACGAGTGACTTGTGTTTATTATTAAATATGAAAAAACTTTGGACAAGAGGAAACAGCATTTTCTTAGGTTTTCATAATTAAAAATGGGAGTGTATTCCAGCTACGTCCATCGAAATGCGCTCTATCAAACGCAAAGGAGAATTAATTATTCAAATCAGATTTGTGAATCAAACTCTACAATATGCATCATAACTTACAAATTAAGGCGCAACTAAAGACACTTGTGTCGTGTATCAGATACATGTACAAGACACTAGAAGATATTTTGTTTTCATAAAATCAATATAAAATAAAATCAACCCCTCACTGCCCAGGCGCAATTATTGTGGCGTGTTGCTTCTACTTGACATAAAATGATTACCAAACGAAATGACTGTAGGTTTTCAATGTCTGACACACGACAAAAAGTGTATTTTTACACGGTTTTAAAAGAAGTATAGCTTTATTCCTAACCATTTATACAAATTCCAATGTTTAATAACGAATTTTCTAGAGATGAATGAGTAATAGGTATCAAGATTGTTTTTTATTGTTTTAAAAATCTACGAATAACCTTCAGCACCTTCGTTTTCAAGACGGGCAAGTTTCGCGAAAATATGGCGATAAACCAGTCGCAGAAAAGGTCAAGGAACACAAAGACACTAAAATAAACTCGGTATTAACGACTCGTAATCAAAATCAGATAATGTATTATCGGTGAATGTACGATAAGCAATTTGCAAACGTATAAATAATAATTACGTATTTGTAATATTTATGATCAACAGTTTATGTTACAGAACGTACCAAAGAAGTCATAGGTCTTACACACAGTAAATTTACGATTACACAGATAAATTCGAAAGTCATTATTTTCCGGTCATCTCTAGTTTAGGTATTTAGGATTTGGTAGATAAACATTTTGTGTTTAAAATAAAACCTTAATAGTTTCTGAATAAATACACTAAACCAAGGTCAAACTAAACCTACCTCACGAAACTTTAAAATCGCATTTTTTCCGTTGACGGTAACATTTCTCTGAAACGTCGAAGAACTAAAAACTATTTCATTTCACATCACATCAATTAAATAATTGTGTAAATAGAAACACGAAGAATATTCTAAAAATTCTAGTTAATCAAAATTAATGGAGCTAGCGTCGGGCGGCGTGCGATGCGATGTCGTGCGCGCAACCTTGCGGCGCGCGGCGCAGGTCAGATTTTTCGAAGGTCGATGACTCGTTCGTAATCGTTGCGAGTTATTATTATTTGTTACCACTCCGCACGACGACTAGAATTCGAAATTCGAATTTTACAATTTGTGGCGCGATTCTATTATTTTTATTTTTTTTTTCATTATGGCCAAATATGTAAATTATTAAAAAAAAACTTTTCACTTAATTTTTAAAACAATAATAATATACTAAAAAATTTAAATAATGTAGGAATGTAGTTAGGTAAATATATATTTTACAGCATGCATATTATATTATCGTTATCGTATGCATTTTTAAAACATGGCGTTTGCACAAATGTAACACGTCATTACGAAGACATTGTCTTTCGACTGTGGCATGAGGCATCCAAATTGCGCAACATCTGTGGTAACTCCGCCGCTCTAAACGATTGTCATACGTCCGTGAACAACCATTTTGATAATTAACTTGATGAAATACGGCCTATTCTAGCTTGCACTGTTCGGACAAAGCTACATGTTGCGAAGTGTACAGTACATAAATAAAATTGACGCGAAATAAATCGAAGATTAGATGAGCAAATAATGTTTCTATCATGTGTTTATCTTTTATGAGCTATGCCCTCGATACCATTCGCGGTTGTCAGGCATGGCGGTACAATTTTTGGGATAAATTAAAAAAAAATGTATAAAAACTTTTTTTATAGTAATGCTTTACATTTATATTATTGATACCTATATAGAAAACTAATACAGAAAACTCTATTGAATATGCAATAGTTCATATAATATTATAATAATCTATTATTATTATTGAACACAAACTGATCAGTAGAAAACAAAACTCTTCATGTTATCGTATGTTTAACTTACGTGATAACTTAAATAATGGCGACCCTCGAGCAATATAAAGTTGAAATATATATCCGGCGTGAACTGTGAACTACGGGTATTTTGTTACTTCGTTATCACAATTGTATTCTCAGGGACAATGGCTCAAATATTTATTAAAAAAAAACCCCTGCGTTATAAACGATAATAGCACGGACTGCGCGATATAAAAAAAGAAAACTTACCATAGACAACTATTGATGACAATGCTGACTTACACCTGCTATCTCTTTCTTTTCTTCGTTTTCAATAAAATACGGCTTGCACAATCCGAGTTAATACAATATCTACCTGCGACGACGGAGGAGTAGAGAAAGGGAATGGAACAGGATTTTTTTCTTGTCTATGGCCGATCTTTATTTATTGAGGATGGTATTAGTAAAACTAACGATTTACGAGAACACGTGGACTCACAAAAAATTCGAATTGGAAAGACATTATTTTTTATTACAATATCGGATTGATTTGGTTTTGTTTAAGCACGTAAGTATGAAAAAACCTAAACTTAGAATTAGTAATTAAAACATTTTTAGTCTGTTAAAAATAAAGTTTATACAATTTGTAAAAGACTTATTTTATTAAGATAAGAAACTGGCTAGAATTGGCAGAGTCAATTCTTTATTCAAATATTGTATTTCACAAAGATATTAAAGAAAAGTCTGAATATGTAAACAAAAATGAAAATAAAGATATAGTTTTTTTTGCGTAACCCATTACAATAATGATTCAACAACATAAAATGTTAATATTGACGATAAATTGTGAAGAAGTAAGTAATAAACAATATACCAAAGTCGTCGTCGAATGCAATGTGCGCGTGATGCAAAAAGTGCGAAAATGCTGACCGCCTGACCTAATTGAGTGTCCGTGAACACACAAGGTCAGTCAAATGCTCGAATACCCACCTGCACATTACATACTGTTTAAACCTTATTAATTAAAAAAGGATTGACCTATTATTATGTATGACTTAAGTTCGGGTATTCTATGACGACCGTTTCGCGGCCATTTTTCTTTAAACGATGTCACTCAAATGTAGCTCTTAGATTATTTTTTGACAGTCTAAAGTCGTATAGTGTATGTTTTGTATCATATTGTGCCTTCTTAATTTCTGATGGTTTATCTTAAGAAACCAAAGCCTTTGAGGACGAGAAATGGTCTTCAGCGTATATTTTTTGTTACGTAAAATACTAAAACTCTGAGTTGCAGTGCACAATGTTTATGAGCAATTTATGTATTTTAAGCGAGAAAAATACGTAACTGTCTCTAACGTGCAGATTTTCATATTATTTCAGTCTGGGTTAAAGATGAAAATAAGACAACAAATAAGAGTTATCGAAAGCTATGGCGGATGCAGTACAAAAAGTGCGAAATTGTTGACCGGCTGACCCAATTGTGTGTCCGTGAGAGACAAGGTCAGGCCAGTGTCGCTCAGCGACTGCCCCCACTTGTTACAACGTTACCTTATTCGGTTTTACCAAAAGTTTTACTAAACGTAGCTAGTGAGGAATCTGCGAATTAATACGATGTGAATTTTGTATGTAGTTCCTCCTACTTAACGACCTCCGAGAAGTTAGCACCGCACTTTCGATTTAGAAATATTTTGACGGTTGTTCTAGGTTGTGCTAGGTTTGTTC
>DVXP01004476.1:0-10327 GCA_018235645.1 Junonia grisea
AGTGCAATCTCACATAACCCGACATCCCCCCAGGAGTCGGGTATCTATGAAGATTTACCCTGCGTCAACAAAAAAAGAAAAGGTACATTTACACTGACAAACTTATACTATATTTATAATGTACCATTTTATAATCATTTTTGATTCCGTGCTATTACCTGTACCATAAAAGATGTACTATACTTTTACTTACGAATTAGCAGGTCTATACATCACTATTAAGTTTTACTAGCCTTCAGTAAAAGTAACAATTAGAATAATAATATACATTTTTATTATGCTAATAATGGCTTTATGTGATTACGTCAAGCCAAATGTCACTAAAATAAGCACCATTATTATGAATATGATTTCAATACCCGCTGAGATACTTAGATACAATATTTGTCACGTCAAGATTATGACATCAGTTAAGTCGCTTAGTGATGTCAAAATTACGTAATGGGTTTTTCCCATAAAAATAATGTAATAGTGAACTGTTATAACCCGGCGTCATGGGGGTGGTTAAGTGTTACACGGACGGCGGGGTGGGTCTCACGGACCCGTTTATTAATCTCAAAATATACCGATAAATTGTAACTTATAAAGTTAATATTTCATCGTGTTTACTTTTTTAGATCATTATGTAAATAAATAAAACAGAAACATCGTATTGTATAATGTTTTAACATAATCTAAACGAACATAAAAAGATAATAACAAATTGCAACTATTTTTTTCTCTTCTATTTAAATGTATTATAATTGGTAATTTTAATTTTCAATTAGCCTTAATGTTTTAATGGCATTTTTAAAGGAAACTACATTTACTTTAGAAAAATAAAAGAATTAACAAATTCGAATCATTATATGGTAGGTAGGGTCAGCCGAGAAAGGTTCTATATTTTCAACACAGACATATTTGTGGAATGTCAGTATCATCAGCCTCTGAGATAGCCACTTGGATTACTACAATCACTCAAGTAACTCAGAGTCATAATCAGATTCTTGCTAATATACGCTGTCGTTTTGCTTCTGCACGATTATTTATACTAAGTACATACAAAAATACCAATAAAATTCATCAAACTACAATATAATAGCAACCATAATTTAAAACAACAACAAAAAAATCAAATATAAACGGATAAAAACACAGATAACAAGTAAAACTATATATGTATACCATGGCGTGAAACTATTACACTTACTGTGGGGACGGGTCTCACGGACCCTTTTCAATTTTCTGCACCTGTACCTACCACTGTGACGGCGCCACAACTATCATTTTCCTTGCGACGTATACAACAACGCAATATCTCCAGCTATTGAGAAGAAGCTACCCATAGTTATCGAACTAGAAGCGAAATAAAGGAGCTACAAAATGCGTTGCCGGCCTTATAGGGGGTATGGAGGGGGAATTGATGGGGAAGGGATGGGGAATTGGGCCTCCGGTACCAATGGAACAGCTATAAAACACATTTTGGAAAAGCGAAGGTAGTTTTAATATGTTTCAAATTTTTATTGGTAGTTATAGAGTAAATATAGGATATAACTTAGAACAAAACAGACACCCGAATACACCCACCCCCCTCTATTTTTAGAGATTGTTTTTTTTACGTAGACGCTACCGAAAAATAGTAAATTGAAAAAAAAAGAATAATATTCTTATATTTTGTTTAATTTTGTTACAGGCGCCTCTGGAATGCGGTTTTTGACTCTTGACTAGGCAATGATTTATTTAATATATCAGATAATTTAAATTAAATTTTAATAAATGTTCAGATTTCTAAACATTTATTAAAAAGTTGGAATTTATGTAGCAGAAACTACTTAATCAATATACAGAAAATGATCAATGATACACGAAAATAATCAAAAATGGGCGGCTGCATGCTATACACAGGCCAGACTCCTATAAAACAATGCCGAGTGGCATAGGTGATACATATCGCTACCGAAAGCACGAAGGAAATCCCCGAATTCCATTACTTATATTGTTTTGCAATCATTTGAATCATTTTCCTTACCCACACAATAGTTATTTAGTTTGTTACTTAAAGTTTTATTGTTTCGGTTTTTTTGAGTACAAATATTGTCTTTGTGTTGCAGTACGAATGCTGTCGCCCATGGACATTTGCAACACCAAAGGAGCTACAAAATGTGTTGCCGACCTTTTAATGGGTATGGAGGGGGAATGGATGGGGAATCAATGGGGAAGGGGTGAGGAATTGGTCCTCCGGTGCCCTCACTCACGCGGCGAAACACAACGCAAGCGTCATTCCGGTCGAGCCGGCCCATTCGTGCAAATGCATGGCTCTCTCACGGTAAAAACCTACATATCAACACGAAATATTGTGTTATGGGGCTAAATTGGTAGCGGAATCCTTTCTGCCTATTGGACATTTGTCCGAAGAAGCGACAGAAGTACGCAACAATCACAAATCCGGCTTAACTATGCCCGAAAGTTTTCCCGGGTAGCGTGCACCGCAGATATTCTAAATAGGCTCCTGTTGACCTCTGACCTTATCCTGACAGGTATGAGGAAGAGGAGGACTAAAGAAAACCTTTCGCCATTGGACAATGTCTTAACATGAAAGTGATATTTTCAGTGTAAAGATTGAAGTTGAAAATAAAAATTACGAATAAATGCTTGCATTTATAACGTTTGACTTTTTTTATACTTTTCAAAGCTAAACATTAAATAAAACAACGTTCGACAGCCATTAAGGATATCAAATATTTTTGGCCAACTTTTAGGGTCAAATACCAGTCTGTGAGACCTTAAGTAATTCAGGAACGATTCTTTCATCAATCAACGATAAAAAAAGTTTTATAATATAATTTCCGGGTTTATTATCTCTTGAGAATACTCAAGTGGCTGATTTCATCAGTTTCAGAGTTCAAGGTTACAGCGGAATGGTTTCAAGGTCTGAAAGAATGGGTCGTTGCGTTATAACAGCGCTTCTCAATTTCTAGAGCAAAGGTGATGAAAAAATTTAACATAAGAAATAGAAATAAATTATTTATTTATAGCGCACTTTACATTGTAAGTTTTTTTTATATACTTAAGACCATTTTACGAAGTTAATGTGAGTAATTTTCGTGTATGAATGTTAAGGTTTTTAATAATAAGTGGATTTTAATATCTGTTATATTTTATTTATTTTTATATCTTCACAGTCTTTGAAACAATATCAATTTAATAATAACTACTTCCAATTATATACCTATCGGATGGAAACTCGGCTAAAGTTGGAGGAGCTGCTTTAAGTTT
Source organism: Junonia grisea (assembly GCA_018235645.1). Classification (NCBI taxonomy): domain Eukaryota; kingdom Metazoa; phylum Arthropoda; class Insecta; order Lepidoptera; family Nymphalidae; genus Junonia; species Junonia grisea. Next base: position 3,256 of record DVXP01004476.1, read on the forward strand.
CTTATGTATTATTAATAGACACTTTGATAGATTCAGTAAATTGTTTTCAAACAATTTCCTTTTCTTACGTCCTTGAACATACGAGGCTGCGAAACTGAGGCTAAGCTATTTATAAAACAAAATTCAGACTGTTAACAGTTTCAAAAAGTTGTTATGCTAAAAGGTTGTTCGTTCCGATTCTTCTTCTTCCTAGCATTTTCCCGGACTTAGCCAGGGTCTGCTTTATTCTAGACTAGATATTGACAGGTTACTGATTTTTACGCAGAGCGATTGCCGTTTGACCTCTGCAACCCAGAGGGCAAGCCAGTAACTATTTAGACTAGGATATTACCTACTATGAGTAACGATCGTTATCTGGTGTTTTGATAACAACCGGGACCGACGGCTTTACGTGCTCTCCGAGGCACGGTGGGTAAAGCCACAAGGACCAGACCTACATATATAAATACTATATTTAATTTTCCTTCATATGGTTTGTAACTTTGTATAATGCCTATTTGAATATAAAGCATATTAAAATAAATATATACTAATAATTATAAATTACGATGCTCTATTATTTACTACAGTATTTATTATCAGTTAATTCTGAATTGTAAACATTAATATATTTAGTTAACTTTTTATCTTATCTTATATTAACTTAGAACATTGCTACTGACAGAATATTTTATTAAATCTTAGTAACAAAATAATAAAAATAAAAATGTGCAAGTTAAGTTAAATGAGCGAAAGAAACTTTTTTATTTTATATTAATTCCTCATCCATTAGCTTCATTTTATAATTACATTATTATTTAAATTTTTTAATGTTAGTGACATTTATTTTTGTACCTACTAATAATTTGCAGGTAGAGTCAATGTACTCTACATTGACTCTAATTTCTTTAGTATAATAAAGTTTACTATTATTTCCTATACATGTCTAATATTAATAAATTCGTTCCGAGAAACTCTTTAAGCAAATACTCGATAAATAAAACAATAAGTGCATCCAAACAATAACAGAATCAACAACGCATATCTCTCACCAAAACACGAAATCCGTACACGAAAATATCACACGCGTTCTACAAAAATCACGTAAAAACACTAAATAAACTTTAAATAAAAAAATTCTTATCGAAACTCACTTTTTTATAAACACGTGCTTGACACGCGACTGACAAAAATATCAAAATGTGATCCAAACGACCGCCACCGATGCCGAATAACGAATACACGAAAACTTGAAGTATGAAGCTCATGGGGAGCGTTCAAAATAATAATGTTACCTCACAATGCAAAATCAACCTTATTTTTAACGAAATAGCGTTTAAAATAGCAAATCACTTGAATAATAGTAAATAATCGCAGTGAAACTGAAATGTCTATTGTTGTCACTTTTATTCGTAAGATATACGACGTGTGCGACAGAGATGGTAGATGCGGACTGCGCATGCCCGTTTTTTCCCGAAGTGAAGTGAATAATGGAGACGGATAACCTCAAGTTTATGAATAAGCGCTTAGAATAAATTACGGTTTAAAAATAAAGTGCTTTTATTTGTTTTAGTTCCTGCTAATTAATTATATGGCATTGTAAATAAAATGTAAGCACTTAGTAATTAATTTTATTGTAACATAAATATTTTATTTGGAATTAAAAACTGAGCTCTATATTTAAATTTTATTTAAATTTATATATTTTTACACCTTCGTCCAATATTATCAATAATTTCTCCTAATAGATACTATGAAACTAAATATTTACCTAGTAAATATTTACCTAGTAAATAATAATATTATTATTATTATTATTTACCTACTTCAAATTTTTTATAAAATGTATCACATAAATGTAATTTGTATTTATTTATTTCAAACAAACAAAAATATTTTAATGTTAATGTTAAAATGATTATCATGTACAGCTGCATGCTCTCGATTTCAATACTAAAGATACCGTTATTAAAAAACGAAAATTAAAAAAAATCAAACTCACCTATACACAAAGGTATTGTATCATTCCACCTATTATCATCATAGCACCATACAACTCGCGCCCTCTGTAGCGTGTCCTCGAAAACGAAGCTGACGTCACACATGTAGTGCGCGACATCTTCGTTGCGGTACACCAGGTAACCGTTAGATGGCGCTGGTAACGTAACACAACCTATACCTGTTAACAAATGAATTCACTAGATGGCGTTACTGGATTTGGAAAATTTCTTTCTTTATGTACTATTAGATGGCGTTAGTAACAAATCATTAAAATTTAAAAATATAAATAAAATTATCTTGTTTATTTTTAGATTGATTACTAATTTTTCAATTAACTTTATGCCAATAGCCTTTAAAAATTGATACTATTAATTTTCTACTTTTAAAAACAATTAGCATCGTCAAAGATGTTGCTATATAAAAATAGGCAGTTTGCTTAGAAATTTTTAGAAGAGAATGATCGTGTTATTTCAATTTCTAAACAAGATAAAAAGTTCTTAAACTTCCACCACATATCAATTCTAACTTAATTATGGTACCTTTCATGTACCTACATAGCCACATATTCTCATACTCACTCTTATAATGAAACAACACGCCCCGCTTCGGGAAGGCGCCTTTAGACCTAGCTTCAACAACAATGTCAACGGTGTCCGTGGCGGACGTCAAGCGAGCTGGCAAGTCCACTTGCTCGCACGTCGTCAACAAGATGTTACCGTTTGAATCCTCCACGGATACGTAATCTGTGCACTCGCGCTCGAAGGGACCTATACCTGGAAAGAATTAGACATGGTTTGAGAAAATTGACAAAAAAGTATTTAAATGTTGTGAATTTATGATATATCTCAGCTTATATCCTAGCTTTTCATATGAACTATAATACCAATAAGTTAAAATTGGTCATTCGATAGGGAACTACCACGCCACGGGATATACATATCAGGGTTGTTGCGACAATCAGCATCAGCATCCGCTGATGTGAAAAAATTACGCATCAGCAACAACCCTGATACATATTTAAAAAGAAAAGAATCGTATGTAAGTTTACCATCAGCTCTACATTTTTTTAGCATAAAAATTAGTTAAATCTTTGAAGAATTCATTTGGGTAGAGATTCATAGTAACATAATTTACTCATGTTAACTTAAATAACAAATCTTTTTTTTTTTGCAATGCAGGATTCAAAATAAGAATCTATTTTCAAAAATAATTGCCATAAAAACATTTTTACCTGCATAGGTACATAATAAGTTTACATAACATGGTATTTTCATAAGCTTTTTATATGACTTAGTTCATGCCAGTTTACCAAACACGTGTCTGACGTAAGAAGCCAACAAGTCATATAAACGTCATATCCTGGAAAATTCGCCAATGCGACGTTCCATCGCCATTGCGACAAGAAAACCAACATTACTTTGTTAGAACTCCTTAAGAATTTTATATGAAAAGTAGCATGAGTTAGCTTATGTCTTAAGTCCTCATAATAGCAATTTTTTGTAAAACAAAATAGCGTGATTTTATTACAGAGATTGGAAAATATATCCGCAATTAATTAACCGTTGTTTTATTTTTGCTCCGTTTTGATCTACTTTTAAAACTAATTTTAAAAGATTCAATTCGCTTTTAGTAATCATTATGAAACTTAGGAAAGTACAGTTAAGTAATTACATTAAATATACAGTTATTTATATGAGAAAATCATTTTTTTTTCAAACGAGAAAAAACGAGAATTGGACATCGAAACGAATGAATATAATGTACATGTTCAGCATATAGTTTACTATTCACATTGAATGTTTTTTACTAAGTGGATTTATTTTAACCGTCTCAATGACTCGTGCATTAAAACACTCATCAAAAGTGTATCATTAATGGTATCCATTAACGACGTACTTTTGGATAGACTTGTAGATTTCCCCTCCCTTTATTGAGTGTCAAAAATTATATTATTGAGATAGTTTAGACATTAACATTATACACAGCAGGCTCAGTTTTCTTAATATCTATTACATAGTATCCAAATAAGTCTATTTAACGGCTAAATAAAATGCTAAAATAGACCAAATCACCTGCCAAATAAGAGATTAGGCAATTGATTAATTATTTAAGTGGGAATTTTCCTAGATTTCACGCAACAACCTAATAATCATAAATCAATAGACTCGTAAGAATCTTAGTTGCTATTCGTCGAATCGTGACATATTTTTGGGGATTGATACAAAATATGAGCTGAGATGGCCTAGTGGTACCAACACGTGGATCTTAACCAAAGGTGGCGGGTTCAAACCCTGGCTAGCACCGCTGGAGTTTCAAGTGCTAAATTTGCGTTTAAATTCATCTCGAACTCGGCGGTGAAGGAAAAGATCGTGAGGAAACCGGAAGAAATTCTGACACATGTATATCCACCAACCCGTAATGGCGCAGCGTGGTGGATTAAGCTCCATAACCTTCTCCCTAATAGGAGAAGAGGCCTATGCCCAGCAGTGGGATATGTACAGGCTGTGTTACGGCTGTGATAAGCTCTTAAAGATTTCGCAACATAGATACCACGGTTTTAAAATGATTTCCATATATTTTTAATAATCAATAACTAATTACTATCGCTACAAATGTATCGAAGCTACCTATCGAAGAGAAAATGGAAAAAATATTTTCCGAAACCCACGCATCTATCAAAATACCAAATTACATGGCAGAAGTAAAGCAGTTACGACATTTCCTTTGTTCTTGAACTAAATATTAATTAATTATGGTCAAGTTCATTGACCTTTTCACTTTGACATAATTATGGTTTCGTGAGTCATGATTTTCTTTTCACGAAACAAAAACTATGACACAAGAAAAATAAAATATTATTTATTATTAGTATATTTTGGCTGATATAACATAAACACTGGTCATTCATAAAAGAAATGTTCAATTGTGAATGGACTTTATTTACGCTAGGCAAGCAATAATCGTGTATTGTATCTTAATCAAAGATTGGGAACGTTATTAGTATTCCAGGATTTATGATAAATATCGTCTTGCTATTCGGACATTAAGGTTGAATTTAACTATGTATATTTTCTTTTTGAGATTCTACTGCCTCTAGCTTATTTAGTCGCGCTTATTTTACTTTATAGTAACACCATAATTTTGATATCAAATATAGACGACTCTATGCCTATTTTCATACATGACAAATATACATTAAAAAGTCTATAAAATCCCAGGATATAAAGGCTGTATGAACAGATACGCAGTTTTATACTTTTCAAAAATGTAAGCCCTTAGCACCCAATACTGGCTACGCTAGTTAATAAGACAAATATTAAAAAAATCTCACTTCATTAAAAAAAAAACTTACTACTCAAACTAACATCCAACAATGTTATCCGGATCCATTGTTTCGGATTAATTCTGAGCTTCCACCGGCGTTTGCCCCACGTAGAAGTGCGGATAACCGGGAGTCCGGATGTACCCCTCGCTATCCGGCCCTCTCCGATAATAAACACTTACACATCATATAAAAACAACTTACTTCTCAAACTGACATCCAACAACGTTATCCGGATCCGTTGTTCCGGATTCACTCTGAGCTTCCACCGGCACTCGTCCCCCACGTAGAAGTGCGGATAACCGGGGGTCCGGATGTACCCCTCGCTGTCCGGGCCCCGCTCCGATATATACACCTCCCGGTTACAATAGTGGATTGATAGTAAATCTGGAACAAACGTGCGGTAGTTTGAAATTTATTGTACACAGGGACGGTTTATTTGTTCCTACACTATGTAGGAACAAATAAACTTTTAATTGAATGTATGCCACTGTTTGAATAGAATATCTTTAATAGTGAAATACACAAATAATATAGGGACGGATTTAACTAATCTATCAATGATTACGCAGTACGCTTTTGCCAAGTTCTAGAAATCTATTTGTCTATTGGCTCCTCCACACATCAGCGAACTAGTTCGCGAACCAGTTCGCTAATGGCATTCGCGAAATAGTTCGCACACGTTGGCGAATGCATTCGCTAATGCACCTCCTCAAAATATCAATACTGCATAACTTAAATTACCTACGTAATGACTTCTATATTCTATTAAATAATATTTTATTTTACAATCGCGGTTAGTTATGCAGTATTGATAAGTATTTATAAGTCTACAAGTACATTAGCGAATGCATTCGCCAACGTGTGCGAACTAGTTTGCGACTTCCCGCGAATGCCATTAGCGAACTGGTTCGCGAACTAGTTCGCTGATGTATGGAGGAGCCATATAAGTAGTTTAACAGATTGAACTTGGCGAAAGCAGGATTAAAAATTATATGGATATTTTTTAGATATTCAGATGAAATAACTTTTAATGGGCTGATTACCAATAAGGCAGACTGAATTAGTTTGGACTGTCAGCTAACATTAAATTGTTACAACCTGTACATTTCAAATTGATATAGTTATAAACCGTAATAACAAACAGATGGCATAGGGAATATGGTTAGATCAACCAGTTAAATAGAAGAACCGTTTCAGACTCCCATGCCAAAAGTTCTGTGCCAATGCCAAAATGTCATGAAACCCAATTACTACAAAAACCTTTTATTATTTTTAATATTCTGTGTAATTTCAACCAGATACTTGTCATTGACTTTTAAGTAACTAAACTTTCAATGCTATTGCAAGACGACATAGTAACGCAAAATCATAGCTATCGCTATCTTTACTATGTTTTTTTTTTATTCTTATATCCCTGAAAAATAATATTCTAGATTTAGAAAATAGTGCGTCGATTTACCGACGCGCCAGCAGTCAGACTTTATTCGAATAATTTAAATTCAGGCCGATAGACGTCTTTATTAAACATTTGTCTCCAAGATATTGCTCACGTTTTAATTGAACTGGGATCTTTTAATTTTATGCGCTAATAAATTCATTCTTATACATTACGCTCTGTATGCGTAAAAGGGCTTGGAACTGTATGTTGGAGCTACTTTCTGTACCTACATATTAAATATTAATTAATATAATTTTCTTAAAAATTTTGCAAAATTACATTATTTTTAACCGACTTCAAAAAAAGGAGGAGGTTCTCAATTCGTCGGG
>DVXP01004477.1:0-10325 GCA_018235645.1 Junonia grisea
ATAGAATAGTATAAAATGCTTAAAATATTTTTTATTTTTATTTAGTTTATTTTTATATATAAAAAAAAACCACTTTTATCATTTATTGAATTAAATCAACGAAACGTAAAAATGTATGTGCCTATATCTTCGATGCGCTGTGTAACTACCTAGCATACTATTACTTAATTATAGTTTTAACCTAAAACAGAATTGTTTTGAAATCTATTTTACAAGTAAATGTTCATACACTCTTCTTCACAGGTGCCGGCTGACTGTCGGCGACATCGGGCCTGTCCATGGCACCCGGCACATCATCGTCCGAGAGGTCGCTGTGTTCGGAGCTCGAGGCGGACGGTGATGGTGACGTCGACTCTCGGCCTTTACGTTCCTCTTCCACTTCGCCAAACATGAGAGACGATGGTGGGCTGTATACCTGTAACAAATATATACATTTTAATTTCCAAATGTATAGTAAGTAAATATGTGACACATTGCCAAATGTAAGTATGTAAAACATAAGTATAAAAAAAATACTTACAGTTTTAGGGTCTAGTGAAGACGACAGCGTCATTGGAACTTGTACAACGGCATTGTATGTTTCTCCTATAACATGTTGCTGATGAGGGTTGCCACCTATTAGAGGATAAATGTGTAAGTATTTAAAAATAATAAGATTGGAATATAGTTTTATGTATATTTTTTTTACCTGGCGATAAATCAGATGATGCTATTTCCGAAACGAAATCGCTTAAAGAAGAATACGAGGAGCTGGTGCTTTCTGCTGCTTCCGAGTCTGATCCACTTTCGTCTAAAAAAATAAATTATTCATACAATTATATTATGTTGGAAATGTTAATATTTTTCTTCTCACCTGCAATAACTTACCTGTTGGTTGATTTTCCTGTCTTTGCAACTGACGCAATGCACCATTAAGTGAACTACCGTCATCCCATACGGCGAATCTAATTGGTTGAAGCTGGTCTGCAAACCACTTCGGCTTGTCACCAATTTGACGGGGATCAAACACGTTTGTGTGTACTCGTTGAAATGCTACATTACATGGTGTTAGTGACCACTCCGCCAAGAATTCTACGGCCTGCAAATGGTAAAGCTCGATAAGAATATAATATTTTAATATGCAAAAAAGTCTTCTTTTATAGAATTTATTGCTTATTTTACGTACCTGAGTTCTAACAAATTTATTAAGAAAAGAAGTAGTTCGAGGTCTCGATCTCAGGAAGCTGTTGATCTGGAACGCGACTACCGGTCGGGGAAATAATCGTAGAGTACGCGTATGTTCCGTAAAGTTCGCTAAAATATTCTGCGAGTTGAAGAAACGCACCTGAAATAAGAATAAAAATGCATATTATTTTATTTTACAATTTTGATTGAGGTTGAAAAAATAAAAAAATAGTTAATTCACATAAGTATAAGTATAAGTATATAAATAAGTATGTACATTTTTCCTGTAAATTGTTTAAAAGCAACCCTGTAAAAAGCTAGTAGATTGTGTAAGAAGTTTTTAATAGTTCAAATTTTACCTGGGTGATGGTCTCATTATCTTGCAGTATTTTATAGGGGATCAAAGGTTTTTTTTACAGAGGATAATATGACGTGGTTTCCTAGAGCTTGTGACACCGTGATATCACATATGTTGTTTTATTAAATTTAATAAAAAATTACACGATGGTATGAGCAGTAGCTTAACTAAAGTGGAGGGAGGGGGGCTCCCGGCCTCTCTGAAATCTCGTACTAAGGGCCCTCGAGGCATTTTGCCACTGCTGCCACCAGTAGTTTTGCCACTAGGTACGGCAATAGTAAAGAATCAGTTAAAAGAAGTATTAAGAATTATATCTAACCATGGCGACCCTAGTAGCGATGTTGACCGAGTCCACGTCGTTGCCGTATATGAGCGGGTTGAAGGGCTGCGGCGGCTGGTGCGCGGGCGTGGCGTGCGGCGACGCGAGCGAGAGCCGCGCGTGCGCGCTGCCCACCGACACGCGCCGGCTCTCCGGCGTGCTGTGCGAGCCCTCGCGGAACGACGCCGGCTGCACCCTGGTTAACATTAACTTATGGGTTTCTTCTGGTCCTCACTTTGCTTTATGTTATGAATATATTTGTGTAAATAAAGAGGAGTAATTTATTCTAGAAAACTGACACTGACAAAATGAAAAGCTGATTGACCTTACGTTAGACACACTGTTTTAAATTATCCATATATTCTTAAGACATTGATTTTGATTCTTATATACGCTCTCTTTACTCTTTATAACAAGGAAAGGCCTTTTCTTACGATCTTGGGACTTTCTTTTGACATGAAGCTTCTTGTAATATTGGATCAACAAACCACGCTACTTTTGGATAATGAAATGGGATTATGGAAAATTTTACAAGTAGGTATATAAGATTTATATAAATTAAATGTTATAAGGAATATTCCAGTCAAAAAAATTAAAAAGAAATAATAAATTATAAATATCTTACTTGAGAGTAGCGCCGCCGACACTGTCCCTCCGTGAAGGCATAAGCGGGGCTGAGGCTTGCTCTGCTGAGCTGCTTGTTAAGCTGTTTATAGCCTAAGAAATAAAGTTTTGGTATATTAATACCATATATACATTAAATGCGTATAAGTATCGTATACTTAGATATCAAAACCTTTCAGTAAGTCATTCATTAAGAATTGCGATGCAAATCTTTACTTACTTACTGAGATATTTTGATGTTTGGCTATGATATTAGTACCTACCGAGCGATAAATCTACTAGCGCATTAAATGTAATATTATCAAATATTTACATAAATGCAATTCTTTCAATACCTTAACTGTCACGCGCAAACTTTAAGCTACTACATTCATTCCTCTATAACTACTACGTATTAGGTAGTTGTTTATATTTTAGCTTTTAAATACTTATTTAGTTTTTTTATGCATTCAAATAACTCAAAAATTACATTACAAAATAGCGAATATTATAATAAGACACACCTAATATTTTTTTTACGTTAGATACTCTAAATAATTAAAATCATTTTAATTAACTTTAATACAAGAAATATCTTATACAACTGTGACGAACAAAATAGTGTATTTTACATCACAAATTATTTACTTCATTGTATATAAATGGTCATACATGATGATCATAAAATAATAATTATTAGTTAATAAAATAAGCATAAAAAGTTAATGGAATAAAAGATGTACCTTTCGAGATGTTTTTTTCAATTGATTTTAATTTATAAGTGATCTGAAGTTATGGTAACGTATGTCAATATTTGATTGATATACGTTATGTCTAATAAAATACTTATGGATGCGCCTTGTAATATCTAGTTTTTTGTTACAATTTGAAGACACTGTTAACTTAGTTTATATACTTATATGAAAACAATTAGTAAATTAAGATAATCTTTTATCACTATATTTGAGCATACAATAAAAATATCACCCAAAAGCCACATATTTTAAGCATACTTATTACTAGAAAATCAGGAATAGTAATACCCAACTCCCACGCAACACATCACATTATTTCCTAATAAATAAAGACAACCTATTTATCTTACTATTTTTATAATTACAGATGTTTGTGAGGATGGATGGATGGATGATGCGAGTAGATTCTGTTTTACACAAAAGTACTGAAGAGGTTTTGATAAAACTTTATAGTAATGTAGCCCGAATAACATGTGGGCTAGGTACTCATTGTATATTATTTTTATCAACATTTACGCGGGCGAAGTCGGAAGAAGATATTAATTAATGCATGATTTTATTATAAAAGATATATTTTTGTCATGATAGAATTTTTTAGACATAATTATCACATTAATGTTTCGTGGGCGTCAGTTATCGTTTTGTTCCAAAACTCAATACTTACATACGCAAAAACTTAAAAATACATGCTCAATGCAAACTAAAACGATGACTGAAATAGTGAAGCACACAAATAAAGTAACATATCATTCAGGAATACAACAATCATTTGCTTGCACTAATTTCAGTCAAGTTTTTCTACGTACATATGCCCCTCTTAGGTATGGAATGATCGACCTGGGTGAATTTTGTTTTTTGTTTTTGTTAGGTACGAATTGAAATTTAGTTTTAGTGTTAGGTCTAAAAGGTCGGCACATTTTATATAATGCTGGCTCAAAAGTTTCAAACTGTTGTGATTAAGTAGTCAAATTGTGCAATGTAAAAAGAATATATATTTACACCAGTTCCGGCGGTTCCCATGACTTGCATAGCCTAGCGAAGTAGGGAAAAAGTGAGTAGAATGTTAGTGAAATCGAAAATTCCAGAATCCAGATATCCAGAAAAGTAGATTTATAGGTCAATAAAGTTCAGTGTAAGAGTGGAAGTCTGCAATGAGAATAAGAATTATTTTATTCTTCAAATACAGCAAAAGGTATTCCAAAATGTTACTGTATTATAAATATTAAAAATAACAAAAAGTATTTCGACGAGAGAGTCAAGCAGTTTGCATTTGAAGAATAAAATCATCCCAGAGCTTTAAAAGCTAAAAGTACATCTTTAAGAAGTAAACGTGAAAGCTAGATATTGGGCAGGGAGAATATTTAGTTGTATCTAATAACAGTTGTGAAAAGTCTTTGAATAGAACAGAAAACTGCCACAATTGCTTAGCGACACGAATAAAAATGCGCTCACGATTTGCGTGTATAAGAAAAAAATTAAGTGATTGAAGAAGACCACACACTTGTTCCAATGAAATATTTAACTAAAGTACCTGTTTCAAATGATTTTTCAAGACTGAGCTCTCTGGTTCGGGCAGAGGTGGCAAGTCTTGTTCGTTACCGGTTGGGCCCGTTAGTTTGGTTGCATCCAGGTCCACGAGCCAAATGTCATCAGGCAGCCTGTAAATGTTATATTATTAGATGTTTACTGTCCAAAAAGCCGTGTAATATTGATATGTAAAAAATTACTTGTATTAAAATACCGATGTATTGTTATTGCATGACTGCATGTTTTATGAGGGGGTAAACTCAAAAACATCAGAACCAATAAAAACATTTTTTTTTGCGTTCTATAGCCTCTTTGTTGTGATATGTTAATAAAGCTTAAATAGCACCAAGCTACGACTAGGAACCTCGACGGCAACTAGCGATTTATAAAAAGAAACATGAATACTAACCTGAAGTTCTTTTTGTAAGTCAGAAAAGTAGCCGGTATCCCAATAAGGAATGGAGTAGGAGCTAGTAGCAGTTGTTCCGCGCAGCTCATACAGCTGGGTAGAAGTGGGATCGCGGGGAACATGTACTCAAGCGGGTACAGCATAGCGACCAGCGCCATCACCGACATAGATAGGGCGTTGTAGTCCCGAGACTGCACCACGACTTTGTTCTCTAACATTATCAGTGTTAGAACCTTTAAGCATGTATCTATGCCTGTTGGGATAGAATAAATTTTAGTATGTATCTAATTTATTTTAAAATGTTAAATCTGGAAGCAATGTTTTTTTCTGCAGATAAGAGAAAATGTAACTTTAAATGACATAAAAAATAGAAAACCTCATTTTATAATGGTACATACTTATTGGATAAAACAGCAGAGGTTCTTAAGAAATAAGAGGCTGTTATAGAGAGACAGCACCTCCAGCTCGAGCCGCGTCTTGCCGGGCACGGCTACAGGCGCCGACAGCAGCCGCAGGATCCACGTCTCGATTTCCTTCACGTGGTGTACTCCTATACTTTAGCAGGTGACTGTTAACGCCACTCACCTAGCAGTTCCAGTGGCAGATGCAGCGGGAAGTCGACAAGTGTGAAGCGCGTGTGGTCGGGCAGCGCGAACACGAGCGGCGCGTGCGCGGTCGGCGACAGCACCTCCAGCTCTAGCCGCGTCTTGCCCGGCACGGGTACAGGCGCCGACAGCAGTCGCAGGATCCACGTCTCGATCTCCTTCACGTCGTGCACCACTATCGTGGGCGTGTTGTCGTACGCCTGCCCCGTCAGCACTGACCACACAGTATCTCTGAACGACGAAAATGTTTATTGCTGACAATAGATTTTTCTAGTCTTGAAGCTATGTTCCTAACCGGTGGTAGATTTTAAAGCACATTACACTTTAGTTGGCCATTTAAAAGTGCCTTTATAGTCTATTCGAATAAATCATATTGAGTTTGAGCTAACTCAATAAGACAACATGCTAACGTCTAACTAATAGGCCCAACTGGAGCTAGCTAGATACGAGCTAGAGCTATCGTCGCGAATTTATGAACATTTTTTAAACCAATTTTGAAAATAATTTTTTTCTTTTATTTAAGAAAAAAACCATTCAGATCAGTCTTATATAATTATTACGACTCGATGCAGTGATTTTGTTCTTAAGCCAAAATAGTACAGCATTCAAGTAATCAAAATTATATTGCTTTTTGAAATATTAATAAAATATAACTAATTATATAAAAATACCTATCCCAATATTATTTTTTTTCTACTAACATTATAATTGAGTATGTAATCAAGGTCTTGACCCGTATAATATAAATGGCTACGGCTACATTTGCGTGGGTGGGTGTCGGATGCGATAACACTCACAAATAGTTTTATGCAAATTAAATCTCGCGTCACATCGATTGCTTCTTAATACAAAAGCGATTTTTTAAAAAACATTATTCGGAGAAATTATTATCATTTTTATTTTTATTAAACTTTCCATTGAGTTCGAATAAATACATACCTAAATGTTTGTCTAGACGCGCCGACACGTCTCGGACTGGAAGACTCGTTGCAGGCATCGATTAATTTTTTAAGGATAAAGAGGCACTCTCGGAATGTTGAAAAAAAGGGATGATGGGATAACAAACATATGGACGTTAAGGAATGGTTCCGGATTCTCTGCAACAAAAATATATTACTTAGAATGTACGTACGTAGAAGTTTCTCGTATGAATATAATTGGAAGCCACTTAAGACATAATACAGTAAAACAAAGTAAGATATTATTCATGGAGTTTGATGTTGTTACGTTCTCGAAGCAAACGCAAACATAAGTGGTTAATTAATTTAACATCTAACATGTTTCTATTATGGAAAAGTAAACAATGAGTAAACTTTTATGGCATATGAAGGTTAAATGTAATTATTAACGTATTTCAACATTGAAGACTTATTATTCATAATTACTATACTAGCAAAAGGCAGCACACTATAAAAGCCATAGAGCTGCGTGAAAACTGACATTTTTTAAATGTTATTTCACGCAGCATAGAAAAATAACTTTCGCAAGACTATCTAGCATGACAAAATCTAACTCTACCACCCCGACCATCTTGACAGTTGGTAAAGCACTACTGTGCGTTTTAACATAAACTTCTTGCCCCGCACCAACTGATCTGGTGTTACATATGTCCATGGGCGGCAGTATTCACTTACCATCAGATGATCAGTCAGTTCGTTTGCCCCCTATTCTATAAAAAAATTCTACACTGACTCGAATCTCAACGATGGGAAAAGTCAGTTGTAGACATATGGGTGAGGGGTTACCTGTCTTTTCCTCGTAGCCCTGGGGCTGGGCGAGTGCGAGCCGCCGCTCTCCGAGTCAGGCGGCGCGGGCGCGAGGCGCGGCGCGGCGCTGCAGTCGCGCTCCGAGTCGCTTGGCGCCACGTTGCTGCTCCTATAGTCACTGGAACAGACGCTACGCATTACACTCTATCACTTCTATGCACGTTCAAAGTAAATGAAATGGATAAAATCTCTAATTTGTTACTGGAGAACAGAATGCCCTTTGGGTACAGAATCTTAAAAAGAAACATTGTGACTTTTCTGATCTACCTAATTCATTTTACGGATCATCGCGAGTCACTTTTTATGTGTTGGATATTTTTCGTTGAGACATTTTCATTAAAATAATGACGATTGAAATTTTGTTCCATCATTATTATTTGTATCATTATCATAATAACAATAAACGGGACGAGTCTTGAAATTAGAATATAAAAGCGGCAGTGAATCAGCAGTAATCGGTGTGCACCTGGAGAATGCGGAGTCGGAGCTCCTCTCCATGGACTTGCGCCACGACTCGCGGCGAAGCACGCTGCGCTCGCGCGGGCCCGGCGCCGGCGCGCGCTCCACCGCGCGGTAGAAGTTGATGCATATGCCGTACCGAGTTTTGCCTGGTGGGATTAATAATGTTTTTGTGTTTTAAATCTATTTGATTAGTAGACCTAGAAAACCTAGTCGAGACATCGGTAGACGAATCTGTTTTGCAATCCAAAGAGGTTCATGAATCATATCTTCGGTGTAAGTACTATTTTCCAAAAAGGAGACTTAATAGTTCGCGTATGACTCAATTGCAGTTGACTTAATAAATATCATAACTTTTATGCCATATGTGTGCTGAGAAGATTTTTATTAGGAATCCTTCGCATGGCAATTTAATTTATTCTTCACGGTGCAGGATTAACTGTTATAAAATTACAAATTAAGCCAACCTGAATCTTTATCGGTAAGAGTAAAGACAAATGACGTGGTGTCCCGTGTTGTGATGTGAGCGAGCTGGCGCCGCGGGCCCACGGACACGCAGCCCTCGGGCTGACAGAAGTACACCATGTCCAGGGGCAATGGGAAGTCATCGTGGTTGGTTAATGGGTAACGACGAAGGAGTTCCGGTGCCTAGGAATGATATAGAGTCGACTTTTAGAAATTTATATTAAAATAAAAAAGTATAGTAGTAAGTAAATATTTTATCGAATAAACAGTGATAAGTAATAACTTTAAAACAAGCTGTACAAAAAGAGCTACAATAGGTAACTGTTCTACTTAGGGGTCGTTTATGTCATTACCTTCGACACAATAGAAGTAATGAAAAGAACCCAGGATACAAGTATCCGAATTAGAATAATCACCTGGACTGGCGCCAATCCTTTTCCTGAAGTATAAGGTTTAGCTCCAACGATGGTTAAATAATCCACCAACCGTGGACATAGCTGCTGCCTTTGAATGTCCATATTATTGATATGCTCAATCCTAATTTCCTTGAATCTCTAAACATCAGTTTTCTTAAAACCATTATATTGTATTAAAATATTGCTTGTCATAGTTATCACTTATTATAATCCTGAAACAAATGATAACATTTAATTATATGTGTATGTATATTTTTTGCATCTACCTTCACAGTTTTGCAGTAGGTATCCATCTGTCTGTCCGCGGCTTCGTTTAAATATCTCAAATGCCTCCTAGAAAGCTTTATTTCACCGTGAGCAAACATTTACCTACATACATTATACATACATATTGTTTATGTATAATTTTTATACTAAGATTTAAAAACCTAAAATAGAAAGTACAGTGTCAAACATCAATTTTTTTGGGCCTTCAAATTTATTCGACCTAAGGCAAGGAAAATTTTTGTTGGCATTTTAATTCTTGTTTATTCCATAATATGGGATATCTTTGGATAGGTCGATTAAAATATAGTTGATGTGGCAAAGTCATCCTTTCGAGTGAGAAGCAATTTTTAAAATATATAGGCTTCAAAGTAATTATTCTTAGTAGAGCGGTAATCTAAAAAGACAATTATCACGGCTGAGTAGCTTTTTATGCTTAATAACTTAATTAGTAAGTCGACTAAAGTACCTACAAAGGAAAATTCCGTGCCAAATTTTACAGAAAACTTTTAAGAAAAAGAAGTAGAAAACATACTGGGCCGACTGATTATTTTTTTAATTCTCCGATGTATTGATGTTGAAAGAGATAACTGGTTCCAGGTACCAGTTATCTATACATAAGCTATTTTTATTACGCGCAGGAAACCGTAGAGGGGCCAGCTAATAGAAAATAATAAAAAGTTTATATTTAGGTACTTTATGAAAACTCATAACCATAATCACTTTATATTAAAGCTATGTAACTATGTACCAAAGCTTTTATAGCATATTGTACCTTCAGTTTATAGCATTATGTTCGGCTACCCTTGGCCTATTTACCGTTGCGACCTAATTTAATTGCGGATCGTTCAAGCCGCAAGCGTACTCCCCACAAAGCCTTAGGGCGTTTATGGACTATAAACTATAAAACTTTAATGGTTATGTAGGAAGCCGGCAGTAGGCTATAAAATTAGATAATGTAATCTCGCTATATTAAATGGATTAATATGAACATAGAGCTATGGTATATCAGGTATATATCCATATATAAATACAACTAAACATTGTGTGTGTAAGATTATTCATTGATGTTAGTTTTAATAGTCGAATTTCGATATCCTACTCTAATCTATGCACAATACTATAAGTAATAATATAAGTATTTGAATAAAACTACTTTAAACGGATTTAAATCGCGTATATTAATTATTTTTATCATCCCGACGTTTCGAGCAC
>DVXP01004478.1:0-10325 GCA_018235645.1 Junonia grisea
TAAACAAAGGACAATCCAATTTCTAATCTGTACGATGAAATACATTTGCCTTTCCTTAAGAAAAATGAAAAAATAAAAAATGAGTGATTTTAAAAAACTAATTATGTACCTAGTGATTATTTCTTATTTTTCTATTCGATAAGTTTAACCTTCAAAGCTGTTCTACTTTTTTACAAACATTATAGAAAATTATAAAAATCTTTACAGATAATTTTATTGTAATTGAGTACATTAAGAACATTTATTTGTATTTAAGTACCTTAACGCAACTTGAAGTCATCTATGATATTTATCTTATTACATTATCGTAAATAAAATATTTTTTATTTACGATATTACTATTTTCCCTTTATTTTTTCCTTGTATTTTCTTTATTTATTTTAATTTCTCTTGATTTAATTTTTATTTAAATTCAATGAATAGTTTAGCAATTTTTTATTAAAATAAAGTTATAATATTATTTAACCGCGTGAAAATACGAAATATAATACTTTACAGATTATAAAAAACAAACATTCTAAAAGAACAAGAAAAAAAATCTTGACAGATTATAAAATAAAGAACTTACTTAATTATGACAACGGGTAAGAATATGTTGGAGAAGATAAGTCCCGCATACACTGCCGCCAGGGACGCGGTGCCGAGCCCCTCCTCCGCGTTGATGGAACTTTGAAGGTTGGCGGCTCCCTAGATAACATAAATGAATTAATTAAACGTACTTATATTCAAGATATGTAAGAATTAAGATATTTCAGGGACTATAAAAATCTTATCAGATTATAATTATTTACTCCGGATAATTTTGCCATTTTCTTGTCCGGCCATTAATTTGATGTATATATTTACCGGGTGCAAAAGAATTTATTTCAAAAGGTCCAATGACATTCATAAGCATAACACTGTTATTGTCCTTGAAATCCGAAGGAAAACAGTAGCCTATATACTATTGTATGTATGTTTGTTTTATTATTATTTGCTGTTAGCGGAACAGTAGGGCTATTCCAACCAAAAAATCGAGGCTCACTCAAGTGAATTTAGTAATTTCGCTCATTGGTAATGTCAAATTGAATTGTTAAATACTTACTTCAGGATATTCAATGCATACATTTACGTCAAAAATGACAAATACGCGCTACATGTAAAATCGTGTAAGTGAAGTGTAAAAATTTCACTAGAGTGAATCTCGATTTTTCGTCGGAATAGCCCTACAGACCATCAAAGGACTTTGAAAATCGTAAAAGAAACTAGCACATCGAGGAAAAAATCATTTACATTAAGCCCAATACTAATTGATTTCAACCTTGCCTCTCTAACTCTACGATAAGTATAATTGTAAGTTTAATCTATGTGTGAGATATGGTGTTTTTATACGACTGTCGGCTGAAGACGTGCCTATATTACTCTACCATTTGAGCACAAGGCCGGTCCATTATGAAAACCCGACACGAAATCCTGTAATTACTTTACGATCTTAGCAAGACGTCAACAGAATCCAACATATTTTAACCAATAAAAAATAAAGATTCAAGAGGAAAATAAAGGCAAAAATGATATTCATATTTATCAATAATCTGTGAGAATCTTATATAAAATAATATACTTATTATACTTATGTATATTTTGTTAAAAAATTACAATTTAATAATAAGTTGGTGTTGTGGTCACTGTAATTAACTGCAGCGAGCGTTTAGGGAAGGAAGTTCTATCAAAAGAAAGGAAAAAAGAAAGCAAAAGACTCAATCGCGGCCGGCGGAGTCAAAGGTCGGCGATTGCAAATTTGTCTTCCCCCAGGGCTTGTATTAGTACAAATTTTTGTTCCTAGGTCTAGGTTTTTATCTTTGTGTGTCTCCCCATGGTGTCTTGGAGAGCACGTACCCAAAACTCCCGATTGTCATCAGTTACCTACCTAATAAGGCTCGTTACTTATAGTAATTAGGTAAAAATATTCTAGTTTAAATGGTTACTCTGTGTAAAAATCAGTAATATGTAGTATAGTAAGCTAGAACAATTAGCAAGCCCTTGTAGAAGTCCGAGAAAAATGCTAGGAAGATGATCAATATGATCATGCACTATAGCTTCTCGATACTGTTCTTGTATTTCTCCTTACTAAGCGCCGATAAGTGTAGAATATTTATTTTAAGTCAAAATCAATACGTTAGAATCACTTAACATTTTACGTTTTCGTAAAAAAGGACAACTGTTGCAAGTTGAGGTCATGTGTACCTAACTGCTTATTTGTAAACAAGATTTATAATGTAAAGAAATGGCACGAGTTGAATGTAAGCGATTTACTACCACCATTTGAAGGGTCCAGTTCTGTAGTACACGTGTATCGAATATTTATTTAAATGAAACTAAATTTAAACAATATTAAGGCAAAAAAATGGAATTCTTTCTCTAAGACTATGTAGCTCCTCTGGTGTTGCAAATGTCCATCGGCGGCAGCATTCACTTACCATCAGGTGATCTGTCAGCTCGTTTGCCACCTATCCTATAAAAAAAATTACTACACCAAATCAAAAAGGAGAACATACATTACTACAAACAACATCTAAGTAAATACTTAAAAACTAAAAAGACCGTTAGATAAAAATGTTAATAAAGAGTGATTCAACTTAGAGCTGACAATAGGTGTCAAAAATTGTAAATATTTAATGAATATGTATTTGTTTATATGAGTACACCAATATCGGAAACTACAAAACAAGTTTCAAAAATTCTTTTTACGTAACATACCTACTGCCGAAGGCTGTATGGCGCAGTGACCATAAATGCCAATCAATCTAACAAGTATCAAAATTCAAAGACATAATTACATAAGTAATAAGTGAGGCCTCAAGAGTAACAAGAGCCCACCGAATATTTTAACTACTACACTATAATATAAACTAATATTGTAAAGAGAAAAAAGGTTAATTTAATAGCCTCCGAAAATACTTGAAAAATTATTTTACTGTTGGAAAGCCACACTATCTCGGGTGAACATAGGTTATATTAAATTTTAAAAAAAGTTAGAAATACGCGTGCGAAGCGGGAGTGGTCTGCTAGTCTCAAATATGTTGTCTTTGCATGAAAAACGACTTATTTTTTAATTTTTTTATTTAAATATTGGAATGAAAATAGAACATCACAACTTCTTTTTAATCTGAGAGCAAAAACAGTTTGAAGCATGTAATTTGAAATGTGTTTGTCAAAATTTCAACTCTGTAAATAGGCTTTCGTAGCTTAACAATATACTCACGCTATAAGCCGTGAAGTGAACCATGAACGCCAGGCTGATGACCACGACGTTCTTCACGATCCTCCACGTCTCCCGCGGTTTGAACTCCACATCTTGGCCTTTCGACATTTTCACTTCACACATCTCCCACAGCGACTATTCGCCAGCACTTTTTATTGCAAGAATTTTTAATGAAAATAAAACGTATATTTTATAATATTCGTGTATTCCATTCACTAGATAAAGACAATTTAATTATTATAATTTAAACGATTAATGGTTGCAGTCATTAGCTAACACTAATTTATGTTTATATCGCACGAGCAATTATTAAATTGTGCCGTCTAACTGAAACCACGAAGACTTATATTGTTTTGTACACGGATGTTCCAAAAAACCAATAAAAAACATAGTCTATGTATCAAATGGGTTGCTCTTAATACAATAGTTATCTAGTTTTATTGAAATAATCCCTGTATTGCGTATAGTGCATTTAAACTACAGATAACACCGATAACGAGTGAATAAAGATTAACGATTGATAAGGAGTAAAAAATCATTAATGTTTCTTAAACTACATTTAATTTAAGCGTGCTGTTGTACCTATATTAAAATTACTGGAAAAAATATTATTACGATATTCGTTTACAAGGAAAAAAGTGTTTCATTTTAGGTTTAGAATTTTTATTTAGTAGATATTTCTCAAAATGTAGGCTAATTGTATTACCTACTTTACACACCAGCGCGAAACTAATAAACGGAAATTTGATGGTTTATAGCAATCTGGACCTATGCTAACAAGAATACCTAGTTATCGGTTATCCTTAATTCATAAAATAAATAGCAGTCAGGTGTTGCAAGTTGTGGTTAAACCAATAAGTTCACTACAGAGAATCGTGAGAAGATTACAACAATGATTGTCTTCAAGTAACAAAACCAATTCCGAAGCTATAATCTATCATCTATGTTGTATACAATTTTGTATATTTTAAAGGTCATCTGTAAATCAAACTAAATTAATTAAAAGGTATTGTTAACAAATTTTTATACGTTAGTGACGTTCGCGGTTAAACCCGCGCTAATATTCTGGGTAGACATACCCTGAGCATCTAACAGTTTGAACTATAATACACAGGGATTTTTCGTAACTAACTACCTACTAAGCATATAAATATTTTTAAAATCTTTTTAGTCGTTTCGGTGGTCGACTACAATCACCGTAGCATATCCCATGAGCACTTACAAATACTTACAAATATTTTCATAGCGTATTATGTATGGTATTACTCTACTGCAGTAGGCAGTAGACTGCAATCTATGCCGACTAAATAATTCTTGTATCATCGTATATTTTTTAAAAAATATATATATTTTTATAATTGCGACTACATATCATCGTAAAAATATGCGTGTACCTACTATATATAACCTACCACATACTTACTTAATTTCTTTATTACAAGATTTTATTTATTATTTTATATCCAAATAATTTGCTTATTATCTAATTTAATCTTTAATATATCGGGGAAGTTTTATTGAAACGGAAAATATTAAAAATTATAAAAAAATCATAAATAACGAGTACCTTAACTGATTATATCGGTGAAAATGCATCTATTCATAATGTAAGGAATATTATCATATTTTTATTTTGAAAGTTTGGTTAATTACAATTAAGAATATTGCATTGCATATTGTGAAAACTTAAAACAATAAAATAACATATTATAATACAATAAAATTATATAAAAACATATGATGATTGTGCTATAAAAACCATGAGAAATTACGGCAATTAAATTTGTGAGTGTCTCACATCACATCATTGTATATCCACAATCCCACATATCTATAAATAAATGAAAACCATAACTACACATAATTTCCTTCAAGGCACGCTGTAATCAGAAGAAAACGTGTCTGTATGCATGAAATTAAATTGTTTCTTCAACTACATTGTTTTTCTTTGTCACGTTGTAAAAAAACAATAGCTAATAAAATATTTACTTTTTTACATAAAAAGCTAAACCTTCAAAAACATTTACGAAAATTTACAAAATAATTAAAATTAATAAATACTTCAACGGATTCTAAAAAAAATGACTGATTTATACACAAAAACAACGATTGCGTTAATCGTACACTATTTTCTCGTCCGTTTATCGTTTACGTAACACAGCTTGTACATATCCCACTGTTAGGCATAGGCCTCTTCTCCTATTAGGGAGAAGGTTATGGAGTTTAATCACCACGCTGCGCCACTGCGGATTGGTGGATAGTTTATCATTAGTTAATTGATAATAATCACTTTTTGTACGAGACCACCTGTAGAGTAGGTTAAAAAAATCGTATCGAGTACCTCCTCCTTATTTGGAAGTCAACTGATTATTTATTTCGATAAACGTAATCTCCAACAATAGACAAAAACTACACTACACGCAAATATTTTTTATTCGTCTAATTTTCGTAATCATCTGTAATGTTATAAGCGCGTGACTTTTGTTATTCGTATCAAATAAATTAAAATATCGACTATAACATTGATATGAAAACCGGATCCACGTCGTTCAGCCGATTCGTAGCTAATTAAATTCTAAGAATACCCAAATAATGTGATAATTAATATTAAAAAAAAAAAAAAAAAAATAAATAAAAAGGTTTTTAACAAATTAATTGAAGATTGACAAATTAATGAATACATATATACTCGTATGTATATACAAAATACAAATACAGTCCAATTTATGACTTCCTCTTTATTGAAATAGGTTAATATACCTGTATTTTAAATATATCGCTTTAAAGAACTCGTCATCCACTATGGCGCAGCGGTCATCACGCCTGCCTGCGACGTGGAGACTCCGGGTTCGATCCCCAGCCAGCTCATGATGGAAAACGATATTTTCCTGATTGGCCTGGGTCTTGGATATTTATCTATATAAGTATCTATTATAAAATATAGTATCGTTGAGTTAGTATCCCATAACACAAGTCTCGTACTTTCTTTAGGGCTAGCTCAATCGGTGTGATTTGTCCGTATATATTTATTTTAATAAGGATGTTTGTTAACATGAACTAGTGTTACATAAAATGCAAAAATTTATAAATTACCTTTATCATAAATTTAACAGTTATCTTACGAGAATCAATGAACACCGGTATCATGTTACCTCATAAGTGCACAAACAAAAAACATATTTCATTTCAGCCATTATTTTAATAACAAATAAATATTCAAAATGGAATGTTACCAACAACTACCTTTTAAAATACAAACTTTATTATAATAACATAGACATTTAGTTTGTTAAATATTTTTTTTATCTTTTTTTATGAAATCTTAATCAATTCATTTAAAATGAATTTAAATCGTCTATTTAAATATTTTATCGTACCATATCGAACACTTAAAAACGATCGATTGATTCGTATATAATAATTTTATTTAACTCCATTGTAATAATCGCGAGAAAAAAAAAAAAAAATCAAAAACAAAATTTAATATACATTTTTAAGTATTTCTCGGAAATTCGTAAACAACAAACAAGAAACGATTCATGAGAAAATAAAAATATATATTTCCGTTTTAAAATTAATAAGGACATTAAACCACTAAGTTAATTTAAAATACATCAAACGGAAAGGTAATTTTTGTGTACAAAAACTGATATTAAAATGTCGTAAATATAATGACGTTCCCCTCAATTAAGACACGATAAAATAAATAGGATTCATCAATCGTCGCTAATTATTCATAATTAATAGTCATCGGTGTCTTTAATCTATCTGAGATATTCGGTATTTGATTAATTTGTGTTATTTGTCTAGCGAATTTAGACATACTTGTGTTAAGGTTGACAAATTTATTTCCATAAGTCCATGTATAAGTATAGATGAAAGACAATTCAACAATCTGGTGAGACCAGATGACAAGCGAATAAACTTCTTCGTGTCTCCTCCATCCCACTTGATATCGGTTATTTCACCAATGTGTACTCAGATGGTACAACTAAAGGCCATTAAAATTGAATTGAATTGAGCAACTGATATCTTGAATTGACATTTTTCTACGTCTAACGAGATGTCTACTAGTGTGGTTTCACATCGATGTGTCATTAAGATTAACCAGCTAAAGTCTAATCTGAATTAATTTTTGGTGCGTAAGAGAAGTAACTTTGAAATATGGACTTATTTCGTATTAATAATTATTTAATAATGTATTCAGACGTTGACATTTACCAGTATTTATCATTTGTTAGTTGACATTTGTTAATTACGATACGAAATAAAAAGTAAAGTGCTAATTTTTATGTCACTAAAATATGTTTTAATTCAGTCGAATTTTATTAATATCGCGACATGTAAATTGACATCTAATTTATTGCAATGGCCATGTAAACATAAAACAGCACGAAATAAAGTTTAATATTAAAGCGAAAAATTTGAATAAAAATGTGTATTAATCATCATTAACGTCGAAAGAAAACATAAATTTATTCCGCAATCGTCGGCCATTATCGAAATATAATAATCGCGATTTATATCGTACGGACGTGGAAAAAAAACGTGAATGCAATCGTAAATACGTATTTGCGAGTCTGAGCTGTCACTTCATCTCCTAAACGACGGAACATAACTAGTTTTAACGATTACCAGCTCGGTGGAAAAAACACTCGTTATAATGCGGAGCCCACATCAAAATTGTCCGATTAATTGACAGCTGACAGGTGCGTCAGGCGGTTTAAAATGTAAAATAAAATTAATTATACAATCAATCAGCGCCAGGGTCGAGGTGTTGCTTTTCGCACGGCCGGATGCCAATCAAAATCAAACAAACTGGCACAAATCAACTTTTCGGTTATGAAAGTCCGATGACTTACTGTCGCGACTGACGCGACTTACTCCATCTCGCAATGACATTACGTACTTACATACTTATGCAATTTATTAGCTATAAGTTATTAACGTGCGTAATAAGATGATTCTTAGCGATTCATTGACTATTCTAAGCGATTGTAAAACGCAATTCGGGTTTCTTTGCCACGTCGGGCAACTCTACAGACGTCTTACATGATACTGTTGTGAGAGTGATACTTCCAAATACAAGAAGATATGCAGATTATTATTAAGTCGCGTCAATCAGTCGCGAGAGTAATTACGTCAACATGATTCTGACGCGACTTAATTCGACATAATAAATTCGAGTCGACTGTTGTTGATTGTTGTTACGCTGTCGTTGTTGTCGGCGATTTAACAATCGATTTGCCACACTATAATCGAGTCGATGATTCGATTTAAAAGCGAATCTCGCGAGGAGAAATCTTTATGTCCGCCTGTCATTTCACGCGCATTTATCGTCCATTTGCACATATTTTATGTTTATGGCTATTTTTAGAGTTCCGTAGTCGAATGCCGCCTACGCGATTCTTTTATTAAGTAAGTCTTCACTACCTGTTTGTTTGCTTATGAACTATATGTGAAGAACCATAATAGGTAGAGTGATTACATTTTCATTTTTTTTTCTATCGTCCCAATACAAAGTAATAAAAAATCGGCCAATTAAGAAACATAATTTCGATACAAGAATTGGCTCTGGCCTCTTTAGTTTATTTTAAAGGTATGTATCTTGTTAGTATGGAACCTTTTGTGTTTAATTCCGACTCACACATGACCTATTTTTATTTATACGTTAATGTTATAAACGATTCCCCATAATCGTCTTTTTTGTGTTAAAGGGATCACATCAAGCCATATTAAATGCTGTATCGATTTTATTAACATTTCACGTTTATATGAATATGTTTTATGTTCTTGTCCCGTCTTGATTATCGATAGTCTTATAAGAAGCTTTTTGTAGATGCTATTATCATTAAAAACTCAGAAAAGTTAAAGATTTTGTGATTATGTTTTATTATTATTAGCTACACACAGTTGAAAAGTTTCTTAAAAATTTTCTCTTATTATTGCAAATGTCTTCCTAAAGTAGTTTTACGTACTAGTTCCTACCTTAATCTTTGCCTCACAACGTTCTTTGCCTCACACGTTTTTTTTCGAATGCCGGAATGAGGTGCCTTTAAATTACAAGCAGTTATTTTTTATTATATGTAAATATGTCAAAACTATATAAACATACGTTTTAAAACCATAAATAATGATTTACACTTATTAACGAGATGCTTGTAACTTTCACTATCGGCCTTTAGTGTGTTATTTTATCGATCAATATCTCGTGAATTTGCATTAATGTCTGAGAAAAGAAATATTATATCTTAAGAAATATTACTGATTTATTTATTAACATTTATTATAATAGCTATAATACATAATCAAGTAATGACCGAGAGTTAATTTTAAAATGTGTTATTTGTCATTTTGTCATCTTGTAAGCCAATTTTAGTAAACGTTTCTTCTTATAAAATATCTGTATAAAAAAATCATATACTATAGGTATATGACTTTTTTATACGTAAGTTCAAACAATTTGAAATGTGTGAACACGAGTCGCATTAAAATTTTGCATTTCCGTCGAAGTAATCTCGATTTTGATTGGTATTAAGATACTTAATATTTTGTTCTGCGCAGCATAATGCGCATTGTTCAGATCGTTTAAGTTTCGTGAATCCGACTCTAACTAATTTATTTAAATAGATTACATACTTAATTAAAAACCAATTGAACAATACCAATAATCTAGTTACAACAAACGGAAATTCTTACCAAATCGTTTTCTAAATAAAAACAGAGCAATAGACGAAATAAAACTAAATAAATATTTGTTTATCATGACGCACGATTTTAACAAATAACATATTACTAGATGTAGATAAGATTGAGGAGGCTTTTATACGAATTGTAAAGAGTCGCTACATCTTCGTTACAAGTGACCTCGAGGTCTAAAAGCCACAAAATATCGTCTGAATACTGAAATATATAGTCTTTTAACAGCCTTATCTAACGACTATAAAACCTTCCTTTGAGAGCTTTTTTTTTTTGTTGACGCAGGGTAAATCTTCATAGATATCTCCTGGGGATGTCGGGTTATGTGAGATTGCACTCACTAAAACCCCCTGCGATGGCCGCCACAGCACGGAAAACGGAGAGG
>DVXP01004479.1:0-10324 GCA_018235645.1 Junonia grisea
GGTGGAGGGAACCGGAACTACGTCACAAAAGTAGCTCAACTGACTTCAAAACTGACAGGAAACGGAAATGCTCTCTCATTAATAAGCTTCGAATAACGGTCAAATGTTTAATAGCTTTTTACGACGATTTTTTCTGAGTTTATTCATTGCAAAGCACTCAACTGCTAAGCTCTACCAATACAAATCTATATCAGCAATTAATTAATGAAACAGTTGATAAAGTATTTAATAAATAATTATTTATTTTATATCTTATTTAAATAGAAATGTCCAAAGAATAAACTATTACTGAGCTATTTTGTAGAAAATGGATAAGACAAAAATCGTCGAATATTTCTCCAACATAATTCATTTTAAATGTCACCATTTTAAGAATAGATAATAGTGCGAATTACATTGAATTTATTTTAAACTACGCCTCAAAATCTAATAATAACTATCCCAATCAAAAAATTATGTCATCATTACTTAAAAATTGTTATATTTATATGTAGAGCAAAGATAGAGTCAGTTCGTAAACAGTTTTACACATTACGTCACTAGATGGCGTTAGTAGGCAAAGACATTCAACGGTGTTACCCCCACTAAATATGACCACAGACTAAAATGTATTTTGACCTAGAATGACAGCTCGACGCGTGGAACGGAACGCGTTTGGAAAGTTCCGCACGCTGCCGCAAGTAGCGCTCGTGCGCCAGTCTTCTTGCAGCGGGCGTGTGGCCGGCTGCTTGTTGCAGTGCGCGGTGCGAACTAACACACACGAGTTCGCGGTCATAGGCTCGAACGAACATCGAAATCGACGGTCAGTGCGGTGACCATGATGATGGACAACGGGGTGATGACTAATAACTATGAGTACGGGGATGGTTACATGGAACAAGAGGAGGAATGGGAGCGCGAGGGTCTCCTAGACCCGGCTTGGGAGAAACAACAAAAAAAGGTCAGTTTGAAACGACAAATTGACACCGGTTGCGACGAACTAATATCAAATGCGAAACGTAATATTTCGCGCATAATTTATCTTATCACCTAGACGACTTATTTTCAGTGTTTGTGTTTATAATTTTTTTTCATAGTGTAGATAAATATTGCCAGATACCCCCACGATTAGTTATCAATGCTGGGTATGCATAATTTAATAATCGGCTCGCTTTACTGATAGGATTTTAAAATCAGATTAGGAATCTATTTTTAGTATGCGCCTGTCTTCAGAACATCAATGTGCTAGAATCTGAGGCTTGATCTGAAACGATACTTAATACATTAATTAATTCAGCAAATAATTAAAGGCTAAAAATAAATAAAAACAACTAACTTAATTTTCTTACAACTACTTATCTAACTTAATAACTTACTATAAACTTAATGATTGCTATTCTTTGCATAATTTATAAAAATATCGGTCTCGGAAAAATCGGAAAACTCGACTAAAATTTTATAGTTTCCCGCCGCAAGTTGAAAGTAGATCGCGGCCGTGGACACTATTAAAAGATTTCTTAAAGCTTTTCGTGCGAGTGAGACGGGCGCACCTCGCGGCCCACGGGCGGGAGCGGGCCGGAGCGAGAGGAATCGAATTTCCGTTAGTCATGTCCTAAAATGGGTCCGACGCAGGCGCCGCTGAAAGCGCGGGCGTCTGCTTTTACGTCACCATGAAACCCGTGTTTCAGGGAAACTCTGGCCTCATGTGTCTGAAAATGCATCATTTAGGAGCTATTTACACGGAGATCTGTAGGTCTATGACGAATGCTCTGACGCATCCTGTGAGCTCGACACGAGTGGAATGTCATTAACAAGTTGCGAAAGCTCGATTATTCGGCTGGGTTATTCAGAAAATGAAAGTACCGAAATAAAATTGCTAATGCTACAGGCATTTTAAGTATCAACAAAAACAAATAAATAAATCCGAGAAATATATTGCACTGCGGTCATTATGGTGATATTTTCCTCAAATGAGT
Source organism: Junonia grisea (assembly GCA_018235645.1). Lineage (NCBI taxonomy): Eukaryota > Metazoa > Arthropoda > Insecta > Lepidoptera > Nymphalidae > Junonia > Junonia grisea. The sequence goes on from DVXP01004479.1 coordinate 1,956, forward strand.
ATTCAATACAAATTATATAAATAATCAATTCTGTTTAAGTATTTTAAGAGCTTAAAAATAGCATGACATAAAATAAATATTTATCCAAATCACTTGTATGAACAAAGCTGAATATTAAAATTAAATTTTAAAAAATACTAAAACTGCTTTTACAAAAATCTTATCCAGAAAAAAAAATAATCTTACAATATATTCTATAACTTACACAACCCGATTTACGAAACAAATTATACAATCACAAAAAGCGAGAAGACTTTCAAATTGATTGCCCCCATCCACCTACATCCCAAGTTTTTGTGAGCATAGGTAACATTATGTCTATGCGTAAGGATAACGACCGGTGCAGCCGCAGGATACATACGCAATATAAACAAAGAGCCTGCGACAGCGGGACGGTGCATTGGCCGTACGTGGCTGACGGGTCAATGTCGCGGCCGCACAGCTTGAGATGCGTCTGTGGAGAAGCCATCCGACCAGTCATGCCCAACGCACACTGGAAGCGCTCTTCCGCAAGGAGGTCACTAGAACAATCTTTTCCTTATTGGACACCAAGGGAAACGTGACGCTCGTTAAATTCGTCAATTATGAATCATTAATTTTATTATGAAGATGGAAGTACAGAAACATGTTTTGTGCTTCCACTAACTTATATATTTCTTGAGAAAATTAAATACGGAAATATAAGTCTGACTTGACATGTCATGACTAATTCTCTACGTTTACGTAAAAACTTAAAAGTAACTTAATATATTTCCATTATTTGCATAGTTTTGTAGTGTTTTTATTTATTTATTATATTTAGTAAGTGGATAGTTCGTTGTATCATAGTTCATCGTAGTTGCAACATTCAGTGATTTACTATAAAAATATATTTACATCCTGGTAACGAAATGCATACGAAATATCTTACAAAATTGTATACGCGGAAGATTAAAAGTATAATAATGGTTAAATCGTTTCATAAGATTTCTACAGCTAGTCATTGCAAAAACAAAACATATCGAAATAAAATGATAACGATAGTTTTATGACTTTTATATTAACTTTATAAATAACGTTATATTAAAGATATTAAATTCAATTTGTTTTTCAATCGCTATCTTAAAGTCAAATTAACATTTAGTTACGCGAGAAATCATTCGTGAAAGTGGTGAAGAAGGCCCGAAACCAGTAATAAATTTACAACTTTACATAAAAATAACTATTATGCTCTCGCCATCAAAATAAATACGTAAATAACTACGATAGCGTGACATTATTAATCAGTAAATTTCTCTACCAAAACATAAAAAATTGCAAAGTAATAATAATAATCGTTTTGGGCATCATCCCATTCCAAAGCCAAAAATAAGGTTTAATTTTTTTGGAATCATATCCCCAGGGGTTTTTTATTTACTTATTATTAACGAATCCCATTATCAAAGCAACACAAATGCAATAATTGTTGAGCAAAGGCCCACAGCTGACACTTGACATATAAAGCATAAAGGACAGCGCCTAACGGTGCCGGAAATATGAGAGATGGTGGAACCTTTGCAAAGAAACCTTTTGCAAACAGACAATATGCACCTACTGCCATATAACATTTTTTATGTATTTTAAACTAAATACATTTACTGTTAAAATGTTTACACTTTATCAAGTGCTACTGCACATGCAATAAAATTAACTTAAATCTTTGCAAGATGAAGATAGCTCTACAATACAAAAGGTATTGTAGAGCTATTATTGATTTATTTATCTATCTCTTCAAAGCATACAAAGTTAATAAACAAACAAACTTTCTTATACATTTATGTACCTATTTGAAAGTTAAAATATTGGTGTAAAAAATATTTAAATCCATTTATTCAAATGAAAAACACGATCGCATAACTTATACATTTCGAATAAACCGGTGACAGATGGTCCGTTTTATCACACCAAATTAAATCTCGTTTGAATTGAAATCAAAACAATTTTGTTACGACTAAATCCATAAGTTATCACCTTGGCATACCTTTCGCATAATTCCACTGAATTCGAGGTCATTGACTGCCGATAAGCCAAACATACCAAACGAAAAGATTTTATCGTCCTGACCAAAATTTATAACTCTTACAATAGCTTACAAGTGCACTCATATTGTTGTTGCATTTCGTTTTTATATTCAAGAATCGGTTCCAATTACGACTAAAAAGCGATAAAGACTTTTTTTTTATTATGTATCAAGAATTTGGTAAACTTTCAGCTGTGGCCTGACAAATTGTGGACACGCCGTTTACAACGTTACATAAGTCATGACAGCTATTTTTTCCTTGTCGTCGTTAGCTGGCTGTTGGCACACGTTCAAAAAACATCCGAAATACGGTCTTGCAATTTTCACCACTCTACAATAAACTGCATTGTAAAACTCGATCTGAAAATGTATATTTTTCGATTTTATGTTTTGGTGTAAATTCAATTTAGTGATTATGTAAAACTTTTAGAAGATTTCATCCAGTTAAAAATATTGTAATATATTTTATATATCCTCCAAAATTTTACAGTAGCCTGGCCTTGTCTCAGCTAACTATTTGCAGCTGGCATCGAATGTTAGCGTAAATATAATATATAACTCTACCGTTTTCATTTTTCTTAAAATAATTCGTTGAAGACATTGGAAAGAAACCTCGATCTTTATTACAGACGCTATCACGACCTTTGTTAACAAAAAAAAGTTGTCAAAAACAGTAAAACTTTGATACTGAAATATTGGAGAAAAGGTTTTTAAAGATAAATAAGTAATTATTATATTATGAATAAAAAGAGTTTTCTAATAGAATATGTTTGTGTTAAAGTACTTTAAATTACAACAAATAGCCTGAACCAAGAAAACCACATCCTTAGTATCAAATGTTTACCCAACTATCTATGACAGTTCCTGCCCACACTCGACCACTTAGCATTGTTAACAGAACAGGTTAGGCTTGCAAAGAACGAATATCGATCGTCCTTTGTACTTGCACAATATTATCCGCTTATCATAGTCATTTTGAATTAGAACGAAAACATGTTTTACGTCAAAAATATTGTATAAATATTGTAGAGATATCATCCAAATTAGAAAAACGTAGAACTTCCGACATGTTCTCCTCAATTAAGGGCAATTAAAAATGTATTTACTAATTATTTATCAATATCTCACCGACCTCTGAGTTTTTGAACTCATAATATGCGTTAAGTAAACGTCACGAAGAAATTTTCATGCTTAAAAAACCGAAATAGGTAGGTATGTGTCTCAATCTTCTTTTTTTCTTCGCATCTTTATTATCAGCAATTCTTCGCATCGTTATAGATTAAATAGGTATCATAAAAACTAAAAGTATTTATCCAGCGGTGGAATCACATGTACACTCACAATTACAATTACATTAAAGTGCACTCAATGTTTCTACAGTCATGAAAAAATATTACTTATGTTTTATAATATGCATATGAAGACTATACAGGACGTAATTAGAGATTTAATTTAAAGCATATTTTCGGATTTATCTTTATTTATTATTACCGGTATTATATACAAAATGTTACCTAATATGGCCATCAGTAAAAATCATTAATGGTTTAAATATTTAAATAAACCCTAAAGTAAACAAGGAACTCTTAAGTACCTATATCTTGTTATGTTACGCAAAGTAAACTTAATGATTTTAAACTAATTAAGAAAGGTTATTAAACTTTACCGTCTTGCATTAATTACGAGTAAAATATTTATATCATCATCTCAAATCGTTTATTTGTTTATATTTTAAAAATAAATTAGCTTACGATTTTAAAATCGAAAGTAGTAGTTTCATTTATAACTTCGCTATTATGATAAAAAAAAATGAAAAGCTCTTTAATAAATATATTCTCTGGAAAAATGTCCCATCACATAGTGTTTAATTATTGTGTGAAATACGTGAAAATGACACATATCACTACATTTAAGACTCGTTAATTCAACTCTCCAAAAGACTCTATGTTGTTGACCTTGAACATTGAACTCGATATAGCGATAGTAGAAATGAATATACATTAACCTAATACAAGAGAAACGAAACTTTCTAAGTAGGAGTAACCCGTGTATGTTATCGTCAACACATAAATAATGGCCATCCTCATATATTTAAAGTAACTATGTATTAGTATTAGATACCTATGGTGTAATATCAATCGCTGTATCGCTTACAACATTGCTATCGCGTAATTTTTGTGTATTGAATTTATAGCACTTTGTACAATACATTTCGTTATATAAAAAAACATTATAATAAGAAAAAGGCCTTTACAGTAATCGAAAACGCAATCTCTGAAGGACGAAGGCATAAAACATACAGTTAACTTTTAATGTCCGTATTACAAGATAGTCAACGATCGACTGGGTGTAAATCAATAAATGAAATAAATCATTACCGTTTTATAATAAGTCTTAAAAACCACAAACGACACTCTAAGTATACCTATAACTGAACCCACGTCACTAACATAACCATTAAGACCGGTTTACGGACATTTCTAAGTGTGTGGATACATTAAATTATAGACCCATCACGTTACTTAATTTAATACTCGACTTATACAATCAAAAATTATTTTGAGACATCAATTAATATAGTCCATACTTATAAGTGTCAGACATTCCGAAGCGTGCATGTTTATAACTATTCTTTATCTAATATTAGTATCAACTATTATAGCTGCATAATTCTTCATGACTAATGTGCACACTGCAACAGTACGATACAAAGGCTACCATACAATGTAACCGAAATAAAATATTGTGTTAAAATCTACTCCATATTACCCACATACCAACGCGAACGAGAAGGATCTATTGTACGCTGTCGCATTATTCTCCAGTTCTGTAGTGCATTTCAAAACATTCGAGATAGGCGCTGGCCCGCCTACTCGCTGCCCAGGTGCGGTGCATATCAACCGTCCTTATCATTACACAATTCTGTTGCTTCATTAACATACGACGTTGTAAATCACTATAACGTTTTTAAAAAGCTTTAGGGTTTCTATATTACAATCAGCTTTTTAATCTGTATAGGTATGAATAAAAATTAGTTACCTTTTATGAGGAAATACAGACTTGTTGAATATATGAGCTGTCTGATGATCTTAAATCTTATAGATAAGTTACGTATCTTGTCAACGGCGTTTGTAAATGAGTCGCTCTTGAACTTATCTGCAGAACAGATAGGTATGTATACATTTGCGGAAACGGAAATGAAAGGGTTATTCGTCAAAAGGTGTTGAAGCTAAACAAGCTGGAACACTTGCTAATGTTGTACCGTATCTGTGTTACATCGGCGACAAAAAAATACTTACACATAAATTCCGAACATTATAAAAACTGAAAAATCAGTTCATAAAAGATGCTTTGATCATATTAAAATTACAATAAATGTCTACTAAAATATTCGATCAAACTATTTCAGTAATAAAAAAACTAAAAATTCTTTGATCGAAGTTAAAAAAAATATGAAATGTACTAGTTTCATACGGATACGAGGTTCAGATGGAATCGCCGCACATTCAAAACTAACCGTTGCCAAAGTTTATTTCTGTGCCTGTCCTCGCACCTACGCAAATTGCTTACACTCACTTACTATTATAATTAGAAAATATTTTATACTATATTTACATCCAATGCTGTAACGTCATATATATATATGCCCGGCGGCGACGTAGTCAACGATGTTATAACACTGGAATCGCATCGTACCGTCTTTATCGCAAACTGCACTAAACAACGTATTTATCGCTATCCTTATCACACTCGTGTATCTGTGGCGATAATCTCCTCTGATAAAACCCAGCAGCCGTCGTTCCTGCGAGGGGGACTTTCAAATTATTATTTGTTCGAATCCCCTATTCACGTCTGCGATTGACAGTCCTCGTGGTGCAAACCAGTTCAACAGAAACCGTATTCGAGTAACCTTATTGAATAAAATTAAAATTAATTAATGACAATGGGTAGTCTAATATTACGTTACCGCAAAAAACTATGTCATTATGAAATTTAGATAACTTTTAATAAGCAATTTAAATGTTTACATCGTTTTTAATTTTGAATTTATTTTAGTCACAACTGATATGAATAATTTTGTAGGACTATAATAGCCTGTAGGTTTTTATCTGTGTTTTATCACATTGATTTTAATACTATACGACAGTTTTTAATAAAAATGAATACATAAAACATTGAGTATTATTTTTGATAATTTTGTTTTACGTCACTCGCCAACGGAATTACTGATACGGCGGACTATTAATAGTTACCTAAATGCCATTTAATTTGAAATTAAATGGCATATACACTTGAAGACAAACTGATTTATCTTAAAATGATGACTGAAGACATTAAAGTTAATTGGCTCCAAATTAGCTAGATGTCATGTCGGCGTCAATTATGTGACGTCGCATTCCTGTCTTTTGTGGTCACCAGATGCCGCTTTCGCTGTGCCAGAATATGTAACATTAGCAACACTTTTGGTTTTATATATCACTTACTCATTCATTATAAAATGTGCTTATTATTTGATCACATTCTTCATTGTTGGCTTCGTATTTCTTGATATCATACAACTCATTAAAGTGCCCGTACTTTTTTAAGATCGTGCATTTATTTTATTTTTAATTATGGTAAATTACTATTATTTTGGACCATGTAGAAAATAATAAGTTTTTTATACCTATAGGTAATAGTGAAAAAAAAATATTTAATATGGAATTTTAAATGAATAAGTTCGTAGCTATAATAAAACTAATAATGTTTTTTTCCTCTTAAAAATAAAACTATAATACTAAATAAAAACAACACTTTCACTCGTAAATCCAATGTGGGCGTGCCCATTAGATGATCTCTTTTTTATATCGTCTTCTTCGGTGGTCCCGGACAAATTTCACCGGATTTGTAAACTAATGTACCTATTTGTAATAATATTTAAATAAAATCTCTCCTTTCTTGTGTTAAAATGCTTTATTTTAAATCGAGAGATGTACCAACAACAAAAACTAGGACCATGTCGAGATTCTGTGATCATGGACGTTCAACAGACGGAAATAACAATGTGAGGCGCATTCAGAATGATTCTTATGGTAAGCTTTAAAGTTTTTAGGAAAGCTATTATTTTTATAGAAAGGGAATTATTTTTATGGACTGCATTTGTAAAAATAATTTAATCCCTTTTCAAATAGGCAACAGCGAAGATAAGGTTGGTGCACATCAGGATAAAAGATGTAGACCGTATGTGTGATTCTTTATATCATCAAAGTATTCTAATCGTTGAATGGCTCTAAATCAATGAAATCTCTATCGATTTATTTTAAGGGTCACCATTCAATTAAAAATATTTTTTAATTGTATTTAATACAAAATAATTTACTTAAGTCCGGCGGCAATCGAATTTTTCTTATCAAATTGAAGGACGTACTCGTAAACATTGTCATTAAAATAGTTCAATCAAAATTGAACTTTATTGAATTCTACACATAGAAGCGATGTCAGTCCAGACTGATTAAGTGATATGATATGGTCATAGCTGATTAGTTTGTTTACGAAAACCTTTGTTATCTAAACATATTGTATTTTTAAATGCATTTTGGTAATCATTAAAGTTTTCCTGCAATCAGAAACAGAAAAATATTTATATGTGAGTGTAAGAAATGTAAGTTGAATTTGGGACAAACATGTAATAGGTAATATACTTTCTTGTGACTTGGGTAGTCCAATTTTTGAAGATATGTCAGAAAAAAAGAAATATCCTATTAAACAAATAATAAATCAGTATTTTATGTATCAAAAGATATTTTTCGCTGACTCAATGTTTCTTGCCGTTTGGTACATGCTCCTATGTGTAGGTATATTTTTGTTCGGGAAACGCACTCATTGTCGCTGATGGCACCGCAAATATTATGACTGTTCACAGGATGTCTAGATGGGGCTTCCGTTGTTACTTTATAATATTTTATTCAATTAACATTGTTTTATTATAATTTAAACACATACGCCACCTTTTTCCTTCTACAAATGTAAATTTATGCTTACCATATTCATCCTTTTATATTAAAAGAAAAAAAGAATAAATATGATGGAGGTGAAAAAAGATAAAAGAAACCAATTGCAGTGCAGTGAAGCTTCCCATTCAAATTCCCGCCCTTGTTATCACCTAGCCTATTGTTTATTCCATAGACCAGTTCATAATTCCGCATGGTGCGGGGATATCGCACGATATCCTTCGAGGCGGCGACCCTTCTGGCGTGCTTTCCGCCGTTGGACACCCTGGCGGAGAGGGACGCGAGGGTCTATGACCAGACTCGCGCCCTCCGTCAAAGCGGCGGAAGTGCGTCCTACCCTG
>DVXP01004480.1:0-10324 GCA_018235645.1 Junonia grisea
GGAAACGAAGCTTAATTCTAGAAAAAATTGTTAATAATGGAAATTATGACGAATAAACACATTTTCAGAATTATGATAATATTGTTCTTTTATCATACACCACATTAATTTATTATTCAAAATGTTTAGAATTAAACGAAATGTTTAAAAGATTTTTTAATTTCTTATTAGTATTTTCTTTAATTATTAAAATTTAATGCAAGCGCTGGTTAATGTGGACATTTAAAGCATTCATAGTTTTAGAAAAAATAGTACATAACAAAGTAAATTCAATAATTTATGTAAAAAAAGTCATACATATGTGATCAGAATTTATTGGTATTAATTATTATAGATTAGAATAATATTGTGCAATATTATTAACAAATATTACATTACTAAAATAAAATGTAAATGCCACTTGCCCAATTTTTATTGACAATAATACGTGCGTCGTTCGGCCAACTATTCAATAAAAAAAAAAAAACATTATGACATATTTATGTAAGAACAATTTTCTTGTTTTGGAATTCCGTACAATAAAATATTAGGTATGTATGAATATTCGTTACTGCATAACAGTTTTCTATGAAGCTTTCAAAACAACTTGCAATTTTATTTAGGCTTAGTTAGACGTTACAGATATACCAAGTAGAAAAATGTTTGTAGAGAAATGATTAAAATCTTAAATGTTCAATGACAGAGCAGCGAATGATCCAGATTTATCAGATAAAATAAAATGTCATAAATTAGATGAAAATTTCCTTCAATCTTTGACTTAAAATATAAATAATTACTCCTTAAACTAACATTACATTTTGTTTTCCCAGCAGTTAGAAAACTGCTTCGTTATATTTCTTATAAGCGAATAATAATGTGTTTCAATTTAATTTTAGCGTTAATGATTATTTAAATTAATTATAAAAAATTCGAATGCAATAAATTTGTAGATCGGAGATAGTGGTACAAAATATGTTATCATTGGATGTATTTTATAAGTTTTTAATGAATGTTAATTTTTATTTATCAATAATTTAAATTAATTAGTACTTTTCTAAAATTCTAGTAGATGTTGCTTAACTAGAAAAAATGTCTTCTCATTTTTAGGGTTCCGTGCATCAAAATAATAAAAATAAACCGCACTTTAATTTTTATATTCATCTTCTTTTGCTCCAATCCAATTATTTATACAATTATCCTACACAATTCTAACTTCCAATTTAATTGTTTTGCTTCTTAATTTATTGTACCTTTACATATTTTTATATGTAGTCACTCTGGTGCTGTAAATGTCTATTTCTGTAAAAAGTTATACTAAAATGTCATATCACCATTCAAAAATTATAATTCTGTTAAAATATTAATAGATAACTAGAAATAATAATTCTTTAGTTCAAGTAGACGATGTCACAAGAAATAGCTATATGCAGTTACAGAAATATATGCTACAGTTTTGATTAATAACATTTAGGACCCCTGCAGACTTAAAACTTCTGTTACGTGGTGATTTAGTCTGACGAGTGATTTCTCTAAAGACTCAGTAACAGTGAGCGCGTAGAAGAGTTCATACTAACAGTATGTTCTGAGTAGAAAAGTATAAATTTGAAATGTTAATTTTGTACGACGGACACCCTAAGTACCGACGACAGGTTGCTAACGCTAACAGTCGCGAGTTCGATATCCACTTATACCAATCACCTGTATACGTCATGAGTTGTGTATATTTCTGGACACAGAAATCACGATTTTCATGGGGCCCTTTAAAGCGTTTAAGGCAATATTTGGTTTAAATGCAATATATTATAATTAATATAAAATCGTAATACATAGCCACACGTTGAGACATTACATACATTATCACACATTAATTATAACAATACTTTTGTCCGATTAAAAAGTCTATAGTCTACGAGAGTTCTTAGGAAACAGTCCAATATTTCAGCTCAATATCCTAGTCACTATCTCCAATATAAATTGTGTCTGTGACAATTTTGATTTAGTACTGTCTAGTTTAATTGTCGCCTGATTTATGATTGGTACTTCATACTTCATTTGAACTTGTATATCAATGTAATTAAAAGATAGATAGTATATACAACCTGTATCTATCTTTTTTGTTTTATACTGAACCGTCAGACTTTATTATGCTAAACTATTGCTATTACTTTTTACTAAATTTTTGACCGTCGATTTGAAACCAACGCCATTATCCGTTTCGAAATCTTTTGGCGTATAAAATTAAAAGTACAATCTATACAACTTTTTTCTTTCTTTTGTTATTATTTAAGATATATAAATGGACAGACAGTATAGTCTCATTTATGTATTAATTATAATATAGGTACTATAAATTTTTAGAGAGCTTTCTTTAATTTGATCTTTCCAAAGCATATACCTACATATGTATAAACAAATACAACATATTACAACACAGTAGTAATATTATAATACATATATTTGTAGTCTAACTTATAGGTCTTACTTTGTTGATCAATGTGCGATCACATAATATGTAGTAGATGATTATTGTTAGCTTTGTATTAGATCTAATACGACTGCACAAAAAAGGTTTTAACGTACAGAAATCAAGTCCACACCACAAGGGTCCATCACAGTAAAATAAGAATACTTAATCATTGGACCGCAAGTGGACCAGTCAACAAACACAGCACCTCACGTCCCGTGTTGGTTACCAACAAGATGGCTTATAGCCTCATTCAAATCACTATGAAATGGCATTGCGGATATTGATGCGGTCTCTACGCATAGTGTAGTTTTTTTTTAAATGAAGTGAAACTTCATAGGCAGCGATTGATATCCATACTATGTTAAGTAGAATATTATAATAGTATGTACTATTTTTACGGTACTATGTTAATTCTTTTCGCGTTACATATTTAAAACATGTCAACGTTTATTACCACATTTCTTACAAAATACCTAAGGTTACACGCTATATAGCGACAGTTATAAGTAATTACCCCTCATATTAGGTACTTAAAAATGTAAAGAATATTTGCAGTTTTATTTGTATTTGTACTTAAAAATGTGTTTTTATTAATATATTCTCATACCTATACTAAAACGTGGCCGTAAGTCGTGTATGGACGGTATGAAGCCCTCGGTACAGAGGTTTTACCGGTTTATTTGTATGTAGATAGGATTAATTAATACTGTAATATGACAAAAAAAAACTTAGGATTTTTAGTTTTAATAAATTGACTAACTACAATGTTTTTCCTTTTAGCTACACCTTTTATAAGGCGGGTATAAACCGATTTCGTATGAAATAATTAAAGATGTTGTTTTATTTTCCTTTTTGTCGTAAAGGTAATTCCAATACATATATATGAATTTAAATTTATTTATATTTCCTTCTATTGGTACATAAAACGTCAAAAATAGAACCAAACCATTAAAACGTATACCATTCGATTTTCAATCGATATTAATAGCTTCGGAAAATCGAATCAATCATCAATCGATTATGCTATGAAGTTTGATAAGTGGAATAAATATTACGAATACGATTTTTATTTTGACGTATCTATTCATTCGTATAATTCATCAATTGACCTCACGAGCAAAGAGCCATTGCAACCTTTCGAAATGTTTTAGCACCCATACCCACTTATCGTGTTTCGGATCCGGATTTTAATCGGATATTCCAGTGGCAAAATGTTTTACGTGAAGCTATTTACACTTGTCATCCGATTAAAAATCGTAAACGTGTATAGAAACACCGAGGTCCGATTAAAATTCGTATCCGACACACGACAAGTGGGAATGTGTTCTTACTAGAACCATTTTGATGATAAAATAACACCTCGGGCCGTATCGACCGGAAGTATGTATAATAGTTTAGGTGTTATAGTATGCACATACGGACTTTCACCGCGTTGGACGGGTTTTGTACGTGTACTGTAAAAATGGGATCACATATTTGTAACGTGTGTAAAAATGTGTTTCTGTTTCACATTAATGAAATTGATCTTGTAAGATATTAGGGCTTGTAACAGATAAGTTGAGTTTAAACTAGTACTTACTTGTGTTTTTTTATGTTAATAAAAAGTCTGATTGTTGTTCTGATATATAAAATTTATATGTACAAAAATTTTGTCAAAATCAGTAGTTTTTTCCGTGAAAGGGCAGCAATCATCCGTCCACCTACCGTTACAAACTTTCGTATAATTAGTAGGATCTACGTAAGTTTAGCAGTAAGATTTATAAAGGCAGTAAAATAGAAAAATATAATTGTAAATCCTAACAAAACAAGAGTGAAAAAGAGACCCTGGAATATGTTTCCAAACCTGGGCAAAGGTTTGTTTTTCTATTACGAAGAGGTATGAAAATAAGAATAGTATAGATATATATTAGTAGATAGATAGTAGTGTATCTAGATATTATGTAAGCGATTAAAGTCGAAGTTATTTAAGGTTTATAACAAAAGCTTGAGAACGAATTATAAAATTAAAACCATAAAACGAACGAACAATACGCAACGGGATATTTGTGTTCGTAATATTGTTTTTGTAATTAATTTCACTTCGTTAGCCTTTCATTGAGAGCGCCATTGTAGCTTGCCCTAAATAAGAAGACTAGATTTTATTTTTATTTTTGTGTGGAACATGTATTGATTAAAGAAATTATTATCACACAGTATTTTAACGGTCTGTATAATGATATAAATGTGATATATGTAAGTATATTAGAATCTTCTAATAGTGATAAATGTTTTAAAAGTAACTAAATAAATATGATGTAGGTAAGTGGTAGGTACTCTAAGATACAAGTTCTTAAGGTCTGCTAAGTTTTGATAAAATAATCAGCCTTGTTCCCATCTCAAATACATAATATAATTTGCAGTGAACTGTAGTATATTTATTTTTATTTAACCCGTAAATTAATAAACGCAGGAAATACAACGGACATACGAGTATCAAGTTAAAATATATAACTGTCATAATATATGCTGGTCAAAGCTGAAATCTTAATTAACATTTCGTCCGTTATCTAATATATTTTCACGCCTCTCTTTAATAACTTATACCATACAAAGCTAGTCGCTTTTTGTGGCTTTCAACGCACGCGCCTCCGTTCATTACGACCGCCGCTTTGTTTCGTACAAGAACCTAATTACGATTGTCTTGAAATATTTTGACAACGTCCATTTATAATAATATTACGCCTTTATCAATTCTTACAATACTTCACAATTAATTCGAACCAATACACTTGATGTATTGGTAGCCGTGTAATAAAGTGATCTGTCTAAATGTCTTAAGTCAATCGTTGTTTTATTGGAATTTATTTTATATTTTATTTTTTATATGTTTATTTTTAATTTCCATGTGAGTTCTTAAGAGTCACTTCGTAGGTACATCTGGGATTAAAAATGCATGTGTATTATAAACTCAATCAAATCTTCTATTTCTGTTTTCGTAATCTTCTATTTCTGTGTCGTAGAGCTTATTTCAAGACCTTCATTAAATTAAGACGCAAAGCCTGACAGATTTCGACAAATCAAGTGTGTTCAAATGCTTATTTTTCTATTATTACAAAAGAAACACATACAGGTTCAATTTTGACTTGAATCAAGTTTTTTTCTAAGTTATAGGTATTATAGTTCTTATCAAGAACATAGCGACAATACGACGCTGTCATCGCGGTAATTGCTTAATTTTCGTCTCGGGAATTCACACGTTTTCTTTGCTCTTCCCCAAACAAAAGAACAAAGCAACGCACACTATTATTTCCTAAAACATTCTGATTATTTAATCTTATGTTACACTCATATTGTTGACGCAATGCTTTCACATATACTTTATGATAACCCAGTAATTTGCGGTAACTTATACTTTAACTTGTTCGCTGACGACTTTCAAACTACATGATTGTATTTTTCTTAAGATGATTTGTTACAAAGCATATTATGCTGTTGAGAAACGGACTTTTAGCATTCCGTAGACGTTCTTAACATATTATATTATATTTTCTACTAATTTTTTCTCGAATGAAAATGTAAAAGATGCGTGTTGATTGGTGTATCATTACGTCAAAAATAAAAATAATTTTAATCTAGGTATAAGCAAAAATAAATTAATATATGTTTACATACCGTATTACCGTACTCTTTAAATTATATTCAAACTGTATAGACTGATGGAATTATATTTCGTGATTCATTTATTAGACGTAAGTCAGTTATTACCGAACGGTATGGTTTATTTTAATTAAAAATCAATATGAATATGTAATGAGATATTTGATATGTATGTTAATGTACTCCACACTATGGGATATAATATCACGGTGTCTAATGGTGACCACACGTAATATATAATTATCTATGTTTACATTGGGATACGTAATATACAATACATTGCCCCATATAGTACGAACATTTTAATTTGACCGCTCTGAAGTGAGCCGTAATTAAAAGTTGCAAAAAATAAGAAATTAAAGAATTAATAACGAAATCTAAAACCTACATCTATTCCTCCTAATGCATGATGGTGGGAATTATGCAAAGAGAATTTACAAAATTAAGACAAAGTTTTAAATATTCTATATAAAACGTCATTACACATACCTGTGTCAAGATTGACCTCACAAGTTAGGCATTGCGTGTATGGGCACCATAAACCTTTGGCTAAAAAACAGGGTAAAGAGTGCATGAACCTCCGAATGACATTTTTGGCAAAAAGGCTTTTACCGTACTTGTGATTTATGTTTATTATAAATAATTGCATGGCTTACCTTTTTGGGACTAATAAGAACTTCGCTCTTGAATATCGTGGTTGGTTACAGTAATATAGATTTTTGATTAGTATTGTAGTCACTTCTTTACACAAAAAAATCATTTCAATGATCTATTCTTTTTCCTATATAATAGGAATACAAGACAAAGAATCCAAACAAGATTGTCTCCAAAATTACATATCGGCTCTCTTTCTGTATCGGCAAAATAACTATAAAACAGTTTTGCCAATGTTGAAGAATCGTAGCCATCTTCTAGAAACTCTACACACATGAAGGAAGTCATAACCACCAATTCATTGGACGAACGAATACACAACACGTTAATTACATCAGCATATTATTTTTATGCAAGAAAGTGACCTTTGTAAGTTTACTCGCGATCAAAGGCCGAACAATGCGAGTGTAAAGAACATCACACTAGACCATTGTTCGAGCACAAAAGCGAAAGTCCTGTGAGATAATTAGTTTCACTATTGCGTCAGACGAGTTTTTCCACGATTGTTCGAACGTATGGAAAAATCGTTTTTACAACCATATTGTATGTGATATTTCGGAAGTTCGGATTATTGTAGTCGGATGGGATTAGGATTTCATGAGTTCTCATAGTTGACCAAGAATGTCATTGACAGTTTCTTTTGGATTGCTTTCTTTTTCTACTTATTTGTGGTTTTGGATACTAGCAACCTTTTGAACCTTATTTACATAGATCCTCAAGCTCATATGCATAAATGTCAACCTTCTCAAAATCAATCCTAAAACAAGATTTGATCTAAACCAACTTATATCAAGCTTTAATTTTACTCAAATCCCAACTAGGACTGAAATTCCAGATTTATCAGAGGTTGAGACCAACAAAATCCTTACCTAAATCCCTAATTTTCCACTTATTAGCATCCAACTTATTCATACAAACAACTGTAGGAATATGAATAATAATGTGACTACAACATTTCAACTTAGTGAAGAACAAGTTTTAGAAAATGAAAGATTTTGTCTTGAAAATGAAATCTTGTACTTATTCGGGTAGGCGTGAATAATAGGACTGGCTGAAGCTACTAGCCTACTGTAAATGACCTACGACTTCGTTAAGGTAAAACTATATCATTAGAGGAGATATTTTAATTTCTGCTTCTACATCTAATTTCGCTAAATAAAAGTATTGTAATATCTGACAATCATCACCAAATACCTAAATGTTAATTTTGTCATGACAATTTTATAAACTTCAAATATTACACGTTAGTTATATACTTCAAGGCTGTTACATATATCTGGGACTTAACAGCAGTAGCTTTAAAAGCAGAAGGAATTTGATATGAAGATTACCAGTATGTTCTCAGTCATTCATCTTACTCAAATAATTGGAATCCATATTTATGGAGGACTCGCGATCGACTACAAAATGTAAAAAAAAAATTCAGCAGATTAAATGAAAGTTGAGATAATTTTAGTCTAAGATTCAGACAACCAATAGTTAAGCAGAAAATCCAATAGAAAGAGACATGATTTTTATGTGGGCGTTTAAACAGCTGGCGGCGAGCCTGGTTCGTCTATAACGAAATCCAGATCCTCATAAGAATATCATAAACCAGTCAAATATTAGCATAATACAATAACACATCATTCGATGTTTATAGACCTGCTTTTCAAATGGATGGTGTTATACAAAATACGCCCAGGAGGGGTACAGCTATAAGCTTTTAGCTATTCATGTGGACGGCATTACGCGGGGTAAGCATGAATATTTAGTGCACGCGAGTTGATTTTAATCGGCCTGATTTATATGTTTGTGTTTATTGACTTGTTTGATTATTGTTCGGTTTCTAATAGATAATTTAATTGTTATCTTAATGTCAATCGTTTCTAGCTTATCCGTTACAAAGAATGAAAGAGTGTGTTAAACAGAGTTTAACACTTGAAGCCGAAATTGGTGGACAATAAAATTAAAATAATGTTTGAATAATTATTAAGCGGCATTGTTTTTTCTCTTTTGTCCAAAGTAAGCATAGCAATCTCGAAATTATTCAGAGTCTGATTTTTATTTTCACCGATTTTAGCGTGACTTCTTTACCAATGTAAGTACTAGATGCATCATGCATCTCCTTTTAAATTGCCACCGGTTTTCCACAACCCTTAAATATTATTCAGCTAATAGTTATTTTATTATTTTCTAACTCCTGCATAACACCATTAAAATACTTTCAATCCACATAAAATTAACACCACGACATTGAAACGCTTGTGAAATCGCTCACACCATCCGATAGCAGGTGTTAATCGATTCTGGTAATAATAAATTCACGTAGAATAATCAATTACAACGCACATGACATCCGAAACAGTTGACCCTTGCTTTTGTGCTTAATTAATCGATAACAGATGGGCCCTTGTTAGTCTCTGAATCGATATTTAATTGATATCGATATAATTTCATCGATAACCCGAGGACCAAACACAATGACCTCCCTCCGAGCCACTAGCTTTCTATAAAGGCGTAATCACCCATTGTTCAAAAATGCGCAATTAATACGCCGGCAAAGAATAAAGACATCAATTGCCTTTGATTTTTATGGTGACTTTATATTAGATAAAATCGCTAGGAAATTTGCATACGTTGTCTTTGACTAATTAATGGCTGTGAGAGTTAAAAAAGCTATACTATTAATAACATGAGTTTTGTTCTTCTTTAGGTACAACTATTATGACAATCGTTAATAAATAAGAAGTGACTTCAATAATTATTCATTGTAAATATTGAAACATCTTTTGCTCCTTTCCAACACACGATACACTTAATAAATATAAATATAATAGTTAAAAAAAAAAAATAAAAAACACGCTTAAACCGAAAGAATAAGCCTGAAACTGCAGTCATGATCAGATCACGCGCTAGCTCTGTCTCTTTCACTCTACTACAGAGTCCTAATAAGGATAATGGGAAACTGATATCAAATTATTGCATTGTCATCCACCCTTGACACGTCTGCAAAGCTCCAAACTTTTCGGATTTCTCAAAACTGATGAAAATTGAGCTCAAAGATTCCGTTACATACATACATACATACGTACATACATCCCGAGCTAGTAAAAGCGTGTTAATTATTAAGAAAACAGAAAATATTCAGAATTACAAATGATGACGTTTTAATGTTTACTTACCGTGTTTAATAAAATGTATATTTATTACAAAGATCACCATCAAATATATAATGCAACAAACAGTAGCCTTCATAATTATCAAGATTCTATAACGTACAACCTTTGCATTTTTAATTAAGTATAAAAATCTAAACAAAAAAAGCGAAACGCGTGGTCAGTTTTTTGTTCATCGACAATATATCCTATTTCTTACGAAAGTTTTTGTTAGGTTTGTGTATTAATTAAACATAAATTAATAACCAAAAATATAAATAATTAAAAACAGCGACAAACGTCAAGAAGATAAAAAGAAGACATGATATTGGACATCTCAAAGTCAATATATTTCTTGGGTTTCGTATTATTCATAACTAGCAGACCGGCCCGGCTTCGCACGGTTATCCCTAACTTTTTGAAGATTTAATATAGCCTATGTTCACTGGAG
>DVXP01004481.1:0-10322 GCA_018235645.1 Junonia grisea
ATTAGATTAATCTACTAGCAATATGATAGTCAAAATACCAAATATTGTTCCAATACAAAGATTTTCGTTATATATTAATCAATTTGAGTTTTATTTAATTCTTTAAAAAAGTGGGGCGTATTACCGAGTTTTATTTACACGATCAACATTAGTGTTAAATTTTACCGTGCATCTACAAAAATATAATCGGAATCAATACGAATACTTTGCAGTATATTTTGATACATAATCATTAATAATTATTTAACGTAGGTGGTGTTCTTCAATTATAATGACGATTTTAATACCTACTTCCTTTTTAGTCTTTACTTAATACGTAATCACAAAATATAACATAACATTATGAAATAAAAAGAAAATTTGGTAGAGTCATCGTGGGCAAACGATAAAATTGACAAAATCACGTACGATACTTCATAAACCAGTAATAGCCGGTTGTTATCAATAGATTCGATTTTATAAACCTATATATCAATTTTTATATATTAATATTATGAACATTTTAATAATTATTTATATTTTGATATTTATGCTGTAGGTAAATAAATTAAATTATCTATTGTTTTATCACGTAGATTAATTAGAAATCACAAGAATTACGTCAGAAAACAACAACCTTATCTATATTTTAAAAAATTGCGTAAAATCTATAAGACAATCTTCATTTTCCTTAAACAGAAGGATAAGGAAATGAATTTTTTGTAAGTATATAAAGCTCTACTGGTTTGCCCTTGAATAAATAAAACATTATTATAAAAAACTTATGCGTGTTCATTATGAGTTGCTCCTTTGATGTTACAAAAATTACAGAATTTCTTTGATGTTGTAGGAATAATTATGTAATTTGAAAATGGTGTTGGTTTCGCTTATTGTGCGTAATATACTTTTAATAAGGGTAATACAGATTTTATCTTTTCGACATCAAATTTTATGCCATTTTTATTTATTTTACCACTAGATTCCATTGTTATATTAAAATACCCACAGGCACACTAAAATAAATTACACATATAATAAAATAGTCTGAAAGTGAGAAAAATAAAACAAATTAGTAGCATACTATTATTTTACTAACTACTACTACAAACAGACTAGTTTTATAACCAACTAGCTGACCCGGCAGATTTCGCACTGCCTCCATTTAGAACGTTTGTAAGGGAATTATAAAAAGGCTGTTTTTTAGAGGTTTCTCGGCAATTATTTGAATTTTTTTCACTTTTTAAACCTTCCCTAGAACTCCACAGACATTTCAAGACCATGATAATATAAATCCGTTCAGCCGTTCTTAAGTTTTAGCGAGACTAACGAGCAGCGATTCATTTTTATATATAGAGATTAATATTTATCGAAGAGTAAAAGTTGCAATTCTGTCACTGCCGATTACTAATTTATGAGTTGATTTAATTTGCAAAATATATGTACATTAGCGATGCCGTGCTTCACTGCTAATACCAACATTGTCTCAATAGCTCTTGTTAAGCAGCTGCAACTGTTTGGTACGGCGTGAATTGTGAAGAAGTTCCTCTCTCTGGAGACCACACAGGTGACTTGGACCCTGTTCCCGCCACTGGTTGGCCTCTATATTTGTTTTTAAATGTATTTTATATTTAAACTTATTATAAACACTAATGAAATATAAAGAGGAAAAAATATATTGTTTGTTTGAATTGAATAGGCTCCGATACTACTTGAAGGATTTAAAAAATTCTTAGAATATTGGGAAGCTGTACTACCCCCGGTGAACACATGCTATTCAATTTTATATTGTACAGTATTAAAACTTTTTGAAAGTTTGTTTATTACCCGTAGGAAGCCGGGGCAGACTGCTAGTGTTATCTAAATGAAAAGGAAATAAATAAATATATATAAATGAAAAACAAAATATTATATTTTCCTTTCATGAATTATTTTATCAATGTGGTTCCACTGTTCACTTACAGTGCGTCAGTCGAAGCGGAATCGATACGATCCGGTGTTATCTGGTTCAGGCTGTTTTGCACGGTGAAGTGGCGAGCAATAATGTATGGAGCCTTTAAGTGGCGATATGACGCTGAAACGTTTAATAGGTATATTGTACATTTTGTTTTTGCAAGTTGAGTTTTACTTATGTATAGTAGACATTGTATTTTATTAGATATTTATTGTAGACTAGAATAACAATGTCGAATCCTGGGCGTAGTCAGGTTTTGCTTTACGGGTGGGCAAAGTTGGCCTTAGGATTGGGCAAAATTGTAGTAGGTAAAAACCAGTTTTTTTAAGTGTTAATAACAAAATAAAAAATGATTTTTTCTTTTTAGGTTCAATTTAACAGTTTTTTCTATAAAAAAATCGAAATAGGTGCATCTCTAAAAGGATTTTAAAACTTTCATTACTGAAACTGGCATCCAGGGGTGGGCAAGCGCCCACCGGGGCCACTACGAGTATATACGCCCATGTGTCGAATAATCTTATTGTAATAAGTTTTCAGTAAAATATTATACGTGTTAAAACGTATGAAACTTTAAATTGAAATATAAAATTGAATTACTTTGCATTAATGACATTAACAATGCACATAAATATAAAACAACGATCATTCAACTTATACGTAGCTGCTGGATAGGTAATAATCATCTTATTAATATTATTTTATTCAAATTTCAATTTAGTGTTAATGCACCTTATATATTTTTATTATTTTATGTATATTTGTAAGAAAAATTGATTTTTTTTCCTAATAGTAACTATTTACTGTTTTGTGTATAATTTTGATTGCATCAGTGCCAAAAAGTATAAATAAACCTTAATAATAATTGTCAAATTAAAGTAGATCATTGAATACGACAGTTAACAGACAAAGTTTCCTAAACAAACTACCCATAAATTAAAACAAAAGAATGACTCGACAATGATTAATCAAAAACTAGAACATTCATCACTCAAGTAAACTCATGTCATAGGATTGATTAATGAAAGAAGAATTTCATTCATTTAGGTGCTGATGTTAGTCACCTGTCATACGCAACCGCGAAGCATGTTCTTCAGTCTATGTGACGTAGAATATTGTATTATTAATTTATTATACCTGGTTTCTGACAGTATATGATGCAATACTAACGACTAATTACGATTTAATTTGTGGTTTTAAACCGTGTAAATACCGTTTATTTGATGTTTTATCTGTTTTAACTACACATTGCTAATTGTACCATTCTAAAATTATAGCGATTGTAAAACCAATTATATAACTACTTTTTAATATCGTCACGAGAGTAAAGACAAGTCTGCCAATTCTATTTTTTAATCGTAAAGTCAGTAAAAACATATTTACTGCCAAAAAATATAATTTATTGTGTCACTGAGTAGAGAGAAGGCACCTTTATCATTTTCACGTGAAACTCAAAAATTTTCCATTGATACATTTTTCGATGAATGTAAAGACTTGTAATGGAATTGATAATACAAATCAGTAGGTACCCTTAAAACGAGTTTCGATAACGTTAAACTTTGCTCGGTACCTACGTTTTGACTAATTTTGCATATGCGGAATAGCAGCGCATGCAATTAAAATTTCGCTATCTCTGTTAATTAATTTATTATTTAGGAATTATTATTTAGGAATATCGATCGAAAAATTCATTATCGTAAATTTTCGAAACCCGCAACAGAGGTACAAAAAATATACCTACTCCAGCCGGTCCTAAAAAAAATTAAACATTGAAGTCGATCTAATTTTAGTTAAGCACATCTTCTTTCGCTTTAAGCTTTTGCAAGCTTAACATCAACTTCGATGTGTGAAAATAAAAGAATTTATTAAACTGATGCGCATATAATTTTTAAACTAAGTGTAAGTAAGCAAACTTACCTTTTTGTGTTTTTGTTTTTATTACTATTTGTACCTACTTAGTTGTTACTTGTATTATACAATTTCCACTCAACGCTCAACCATATTGTAGTCAACCTAATAAAAATTAATAGTACCGTAAAACCCTGTATAAAATTCACTAATGAAACTCAAAACCTCCCAATGAAGATTATAAAATCCAGTTTACACATTTGCACAACTCCTGTTTTCAACAAGTTTAACCCATTTCAACTGGAAATATCTAGCGGCTAACAAGATCAAATTCAATTCGATTATCGTTTGCTGCGGAATCCTCACTATGGCTTCTTTACTCTGCTCACTATATTAATATAACTATATAACAGTTAAGAATATAGTTAAGTAATACTTTACTGTTATACTTTAAAAGGCGTGTATTGTATTGTACTCGTATTTCGATGTGGGGAACCCCGCACGATCTAATCAACGAGAACAGTGGGACTTTTTGTTATTTTAGTACCTAGTTACCTACTAGTAATAAAGTAATAAAAGTTGTACTTATTTGAACAACTTATTGTTAAGGTAACTGGGGAAATACAAATACTTACAAATCATGTTTTTCTTTATAGCTTATTGCCAATATTCGACGAAGCAAAATATTACAACGAACGTAATATTTTCTGTAATTACGTTTTATATACTTACATTTCAGTAACTTCTAAGATTGCTTTACTTTTAATTTATATGTAAATATGTAAGTCGCATATACGTATGTACTATCTTATAAATTGTTTTGTATGTATTTGTTTGTAAAGACATGTTAATACAACTAATAGAAATTTTATTGTATGTATGCAAATTGTTCCACCATGTACCCGCTAATGTGTTCCATTTAACAGTGACGTAGAGTGCGAATCAGCCGATACGTGACGTATTTCGTTTGTCAACTGCCCATTAAAACAAATTGATAACAAGTGATAACTTTGTTTCGCGATTTTATTAGGAAAAAAAGTTCTCGTAACTGATGTGGGTATCAAAATAAGGCTTTAGTAACAGCATATTTTCAATGACTATTATACTAATGACTGTTATATTATTAATATCAATACGCGCCCACTTTATACCCACGCCCACTTTCTAGAGCAGATTTCGCTATCTCATTATTGGGAAATATGACTAATATTTGATTTAAAAATTTCTAAGTAGAAAATAAATAATTACCAAAAACAGAACCATAAATAGAGACAAATGTTAGTAAAATCTGTATTTTCAAACACTCAATTCGCTACAAACACTCATACATGATATCGAATAGGATCACTTCAGGGAAAATATTTGAAAAGTAGTCAAAATTGTCGTATTTAAGCAGCATTACTATTTTTAAAATATTTTTTTTATGTCTGTTTAACTGATTTTGTTGTAATGCATGTAATTATTATAATTTATTCAATAATAATTTACTAGATATTAATCTATTCAGTACAAATATTGTCTCGCGATCGAAATCGATATAACAATGGAAAATTTTCTTATCGACAAATTTAGGTAACGCCGCTACGTGCGCTGAAAAAATGACTCAGGCACTTATTACTCAGATATTAATATTCAGTGGACATATACTTCACTTGGTTACAGTTGTACAAGTAGAGGTGGTGTGTACATTAAAAAAATTTCTAGCTTTTAAAATTTTCAGGATAAAATGTAGTTTTCCTAATCTACGATATTGACAGTCACCATTTGAATTTTCAGTCAAATCATTTTAGAAGTTTTGTTGTGAAAGAACAACACACATCCAAAGATACAATCTTTCGCCTATATAATGTTAGTAAGTTTATGAAGCCGAAATAACTGACAAACGAGCAGGCAACTCACGTCATGTTAAATTATTACCACCATTAGACATTTGCAGTATACATATAAAACACAACCAAACAACTACTAAATAATGTACGCCGATTTTTTGAGGATTTGTTCAACTTCGATGGACCATGCAGTTCACGCATACGATTTGTAGTCAGCGGCCTACGCAACTAGGCTCCACCATAATACATTTATATTTTTTTAAATATATTATAAGCCTAAACCTGAGACCAAGTGGTCACTGTCACACAAGTACACCTGCAATATGAAAGATGTTTATTACTGCTTATAAATTAACAAAAATGTGGTAGAGGAATTACCATTAACAAAAGCGAAATAAAATAAAGTTTTTTTTATAAAACGATTATTACAATAAAGCTCCACATATTTATTTCTAGTTAGTAATTTTATATATATTTTTTAAATATTTTTAAAGAAAGAGTAAATCACTGGACTACAAGAATGCGTTTTATGTGGACTAAAACAGAAGTCACGGCATTATTCTTTTTTTTTTTAATTTTACATAGTTTATAATTCAAAACTTCATCATTTTAGCTAAAAAACGATTAGTAGTATTTAAAATCAAATAAAAAAATCACTGAAGCATTCTTATGCACTTATTTTATCATGACATGTAATTTTTGATGAGATCATAATATTGCGTTTTTACTTACCTACTTTATCACAATTACATTTTTTTAATTATATGTCTTATTAAATAATTATGCGATTCAATAATTATTTTAATTTATTTACTTCTTTAGATAATAAAGTAAATAACATCAAATCTGACATGCTTAATTTTATTAAATTTTCATTAATAATTACGTATCAAATATTAATTATCATGTAAATGAAAAGTACCTACTCAACTTCACTAATAAAAATGAAGAATACCTGACAGTGATATAAGACAAAGCAGTTATTACTTACAACGTAATAAATCCAGTTATGGACTTAGTGCACAGAACACGTGCGTTTGAATCCCTTTGAATAGCCTACCCTTCCCCCGGCTATTGAGCCTAGAACGTTCTCGAAGGTTCCGCGCACTGGGGCGACGCACGCAGACCTCTAGTATCGGTTATTGTAACACAAACTTGACCGATCTTGACTTCATTTTTTATTCCACACACAAGATATATTTATGTTTCATAGTTGATCAACCTTCTTATATAATATTAATTAATCACATTTTTAATAAACACTTCAATTTCGTTTATATTTTCTGTTTTTTCATATTTTATACATAGGTACTAATTAGCGCTCTATATTTTGAAAAGTTAATCAATATAAAAGAAAATATTTTTATCTTTTCGTTCTTGTTTCGTTTTTGTAGAGTCTTGGTATTCGTTTTCATTTTATGATACTTTGTGATTTAACAGTCATTTATTTGTTTATTGTAAAATAAAAGGTGTAAGTATGAAAGAAACGAATATATAAAACATAATGTAACAAACAAAATCAAACCTTTTGTTTAATCCGAACGAAAAGTAGAGCGCGGTAATTCTGTAATTATTACACAATTAAAAATATACTAGTTCATTGTTACGACACCATTACTTAAAATGATGTTAAATATTTGATATCGAACTAAAATCGATTTTTACTGTTACCGATTTTATTTTGCAATAAATGAATGAAATTATTTTTTGTTAAGTCAAATGATAAGTGTTTTTGTTACAGGAAAATGTGTAAAGGAAATGTAATAAAACATATTAATTAGGATAAGCAGTATATTTTTTAAAAAATCATCAGATCAGACAATGCAGATTACATGCAAATATATTTAAACACCACTGTTTCGAAACAATTACATTGAAAACGCTGAAACATTTATAAATACGGCAGTTCTTTTATTTGACAAAAGGAACTTAATTTCAGTTGCAAAGAAATCTAACTATGAATATTATTCGCTTATCATTATAGCTAAACGTTTAAAATACACTCACTATACGTCATTTGCGTTCAGTTTCACTGAAATAATACCTAAAATTTAAAAAGTCTGGTCCATTTACACAGTCATTTTAACATCACATAAAATCATGCAATATGTAACATAAATAATGTACGTAATAATATAGTCATCGGGGCGAACCCAGTCACATAGCTAGCTAAATATTATATTTTACTTAACATAATTATTATTAAATCACTATGTTGTATAAGTCTCATGTATACATATTTCATTTAAAATGTAGAGTAGAAGATATTTAAATCAATTTTGAAACCAAGTACATATGTTCTGTATTTACTTAATTGTTAAGCTAAATAAAGTTACAAATACTGAAATATTTTTCCAAAACATTCACGTAATAATTTCCAGATGATTTATTATTACGGCGTTTACACTTAAAGAAATAAATAATAAGGTACTTCTTTTCATTTAAAATAAATAACACCGTAACTTATAGTTAACAAATCACAGATATACCAATCGCGAACTGCCATAACTACCGGGCTAACGACATTAGGAGCTGCTCATAGTAGCCTAACAAACGTCCCCAATACCCCAACTTAAACTAAACGCAGTCTTAAACATTCAACATACAGCCCCGTTACAACCTAGCTTCCGACCCTATAATACTCGAAGGTGAAAATAATACTAAACAAACATGCAACCGCCGAAGCGAACCGAATGGATGACTATTACTATTGCATTGGGATGTTCAAACGTTAAGGTTCCAGCGTCCTCGGTTAACACATTCAAACTGTACTCAACTGGTGTGCTCTACCGCGTACATATCACAGATGGTGTGTCGGCGAGGGCGGGCGCGCGAGCCCTCGGGCCCGGCCGCGTCACAGGTAGGGCATGCAGGCGCCGCAGCGCGAGTGCCGCTCGGGGGATCCGGCGTACGCCCTGCACACAAGCACGCCCGGTTAACTCACGAGCTCCTCTCCTCGTTACGGGTCTCCGAGCGACCGAACGCCCGCCTCAACTTCTCCACCAACCTGCTGTGAAACTTGTCCGACTCTCGGGCGCTGTTGGGCGGGCTACCCGAGCCCTTCCGGCTTTCGTGCACTCGCAGTGATGCTCTGGATGGAGGTACCCGGCAGTAGGACAGCGAGCGCATGGCTGGGGCGCTTCGGTGCGGACTCAGCGCGGCGGCGGTCCGCGGCGACAGCACGGGCCCCTCGGACCTCGACTCTGACACTTTGCGCACCCGGCCGCCGATCCCCGCCTTGTCCGCTGACTCCGAGGTCCGCCGCGATCGCTGCGAGTTGTAAATGTCCCAATCGTTCTTCACTACAGGCATCATGAACGCCATCTCGGCGACGGTAACGGTGACTCTTAACTTTTAACGTTTTCGTTGAAGTATAGTCGGCGCCGCTGTAAACTATAGCTCGTTCACGGAAAACTGCTTGCCGATCGATACTTGTAAATAGCAGCTAAATCCTTTTTTCACTGTGATAGTTGATCTTGCAATTGTAGAGTTTATAAAATTTTTCTTTATTTTATTTCTTATTTTTGTTTTCAATGTTATTTAAATCATTAAAAGATGTTTAGGAAGGAAACACAAGCTTTCACTTCAATGTCACACACGCTGAAACTATTAAGCTCGGATGTTCACCTTAGGACGAATTGCAGTAGAATGAAGTATTTGTGAAAACACACCCTGAATATAAGGAAAATATTGGCGCCACTGTCGCAGCGGCCACTATTGTAAACATCGTACATTAGTTTTTCTTTTTAACATTGGACGACTATATTACACTTGTAAATTTGTTATAATATACTTTTAAATATAAAAAAAAAATATTAGTATAATTAGCATGCACTATATATTCATAAATATTTATTATCACTTATAATTACCGCAAGTATATATTAGTGCTACTCGACAACAGATGGCGTTAGTTACTATGGTATAAATAACATGTTAGTTGTAAGATGAAAATTAAATGTTAAATCGTAAATTTTTATTATTAATTTGTAGTTTAACATAATATTAATAACTATGCAAAAATCAAACGAATTTAAAAAATGAACAAAATATTGTAAATTAATTACTCAAACACACACAAGCTGTCGCTATCTGCATCGTGCTAAACAAGCAAATAATTTAAAGGATGTAGTTTAAGCTTATACCGCTAGATGGCACTCATAACAAAAAATGAAATTAAAAACTAAACACTAGTGCAAAAAGTTAGAGAAGGAAAGCTTTAGAATCCTCCTTTTATGACTCCGATATGACAATTTTAAATAAAGATCGAAGAAGAAAGAACGCACCTATCTGAAATAGCGCTAAAAATTTTCGATTTTTTTACTTTAATTTTTTCCCCCGCTTTATTTAAAAAAAAATATTTAACGAAAACTTTTACATTTTACTGAGAATATGTCTGAGAAGAAATGAACTAAAATCAATAATAGAAATTTTCTAAAAGATAATCATACAAAACATAATTATTGCATCACATTTATTTTTTTTTAATACTAGCTTACCCGGCGAACTTCATACCGCCTTGTTTTTTTTAAAAACGAAAATAGTTCCTATTTTCGCACTTAATAGAAGTAAGAGGATTATTATAAAAAATAAATCATCGAAATCGATCCAGCCGTCCACGAGACTTGCGCTAAGCAATACATTTATACCAAGATTTTTAATTCGAGTCAGTAAAATGACATTTCCAATGTTGCAGGTTTTTATTCCCAAATAAATAG
>DVXP01004482.1:0-10322 GCA_018235645.1 Junonia grisea
CATTTTGTAGCTCCTTTGGTGTTGCAAAGGTCCATGGGCGCCAGCATTCACTTACCATCAGGTGGTCTGTCAGCTCGTTTGCCGTCCTATTCCATAAAAAAAAAATTAAATGTATTACAATTGATACGAGTACTTACTACAATATGAGAGTCAGAGTTTATATTTCAGCATATTCGAAACTACTTATTTCCTTCCTATTACAATTAATAATGTTAGATGGGTAGTATAGCGTAGAAATGTTTTATGTTAAGTCAAGGTTTAAGAAATTTAGCATTAAGTTACTTATGACAATTTTATAATAATTAAATTAAATACAATTTTGTAATCAAGTACATAACTAAGATCACAACTTTATGCCAATCGATTTTGGTACGTCGTCGCTGAGTCTAAAATGATTCGCATTTTTGGTTAGCGGTCGAGGGTAGCCTCATTTTTGGAGGAAAAGAATCCATCGCTAATTGACTTTGGTTTTCTTGTTAAGAGAAAAAAGAATACAGCTGTTTTTACCGTTCATTATTTTGAGTTCTTCTTTCTGTGAGCAACGGCGCTGTCTCGTATTCCGTTTTATTTACTCCTTTGCATTTTGTTTAATTGGGCATATCAGACTCTTTGTCTTCTCCCATTCCCGGCCGGCTCGTCTCAAGACGTCTCGTTTAAAATTTTACTCCGGTTCCTTTTATATCTCGTCTTTATTTTACGTTAGTTATCGTTCTTTCGAAATTTCAGCGTACGATAAAAATAATGCTTTTATTATTTCTTGCGAACGTGTTTTCTTATAATGACAAGAAAAATATAAAGTTGTTTCTGGACTTGTTTCTGGTTTTCTGGACATAAGTATTATGTAATTTGAAAGATTTACATTATGCTTTTTAAAATGTTCTATTTGTACATACAACAGGCCATGTTTAAATGATATTGAAATAATATAATCGTGTTGCAAATTAAGACAAATAAAGTCGCATGCAGTCTCTTGTATCAGTACGTGCTGAATTGTGGTCGCCATTGTAATATTGAAATGCTGCATCATCATTGTAAAATTAAACACGACCAAATGTGGCTACAATAATTTGCAATGCAATGTTCGTATTGTTTTCTATTTGCTAATATCTATTGTGTTATAATCGTTAACATCCATGATTTTGTTGCTAAGGATATTATTATAAGCACCAATTTTTAAAAGCCCATCGACTCGCGAATAATCTTGATTTGCACCAAATATAGGAATCGTGTAGGTTTAGTTATTAAGGCGGGAAAGTGGGTGTGATGACATGTACCTGTATCAATAAATAATGAGCAATAGAATATTTTCCAAAAATAGCAAAAAATCCATTACATCGTGTGCAGAAAAGTCTAGAACGAAAATAAACAATATTTCATGCGTTAAACTTATTTCCAAGAAATAGCCACAGTATTTATGGCTCTCCAAATAGCAACAATAACGACTTTGTCTATGATAAAATCAAGTTTTACACGTGGACGGTTTAAATATACCTAACTATCTATATTCATTCTATATCGCTGGGGACGAATATTTGACGCGTCTGTGTGATAGATATTTGAAGACAGTCCCTTTGATCGATTCAATAGTTGTGTAGCCTCACATTAAATGTACCCAGTGAAGGATGAACCATATACGAACCATATACAATATACATACGCATGTCGCCAATTACTGTAGGATTTATGAACATTTCAAATATGCATGGAACTATTGAACGTATTCCACGATTGTACATGTATTGCTCATTGAATGGAATAGAAATAATGACGTCATTGTGAAATAGTGCACACCTAGTTTATAAAATGATACAATAAATTTTATTGAACATTCTTGTATAGTTCATAGAATGATATAAAAACAAACATTAGATAATTGGTTATTTTTGTACTGAGATATTTTTTTCCAATGTACCTATCTATGTCATTGTTCTGGTAGATGAATGGTACAGCAATATGTATGCATATACAGATAGGTATAGACGAAGTACTTATGTAGAAGTACCTAGTTACAAAAGTCCCTGATATTTGTCAAACCGTGATCAAAATTGCGATTTGCATCAGAGTAAATATTTATTGGTCTCGGAGATAATTTATATCGGTCTGGCTATCATCCATTT
This sequence comes from Junonia grisea, assembly GCA_018235645.1. Lineage (NCBI taxonomy): Eukaryota > Metazoa > Arthropoda > Insecta > Lepidoptera > Nymphalidae > Junonia > Junonia grisea. The sequence continues at coordinate 2,118 of DVXP01004482.1, forward strand.
GGGTTTTACCGCCGTGTCTCACAGGTCACGTCGCCCCGTCAGTTTCTGGTTGTAATCACAAACATCTGCCACCGAATAACCGCTTTCTCTAAGATTAATTACCTAAAGTGATGCAGGTTCGTGTTTACAGCGGTTTAATACCTTTCAGTCTGTGTCAATAGTGAACTGCCTGAAAACGTATAATAATGTAGATGAGTTTCCTTATTGCTTTTAGTTTGGTATCTTCGCTTCTCGTTGTGTTCACTCCGGCGGATTTCAGTTTGTTCAATAGGAAAGTGTGGAAATTCACAGCCATACAAAATAAGCTTTCGTATTTATTAAACGAGAATATTATACGCGTAAGCCTTACTTAAGGACTTACATACATTATTAATACAAATTGTTTGTTACATCTGAAAGAACTAAGTCACAGTGCCTTATTTATTTAACCTCACAACTTGCCGCTAGCTGTTGCCGGGTTAAATTGTGGTTTTATATTAGTTTCGAGAGTCTCCACATTTATATGGAAATCTAAAAACAATAAATGGTACCAAAAATAGGATATGTTTTAACTGAGAATTCGAAATATACGTATACGGTTTGTTTTTACATGTCGTGTTTGATGTTTAATCACTCGCAAATCGAATAAACGACTCTGCCGGGACGGAACCGAACGTCAAATTGCTACCATTACGCCGTTCGCAGAAAACAGGTAATGTTGGCTGAAGGGAAACGTAAATATAGAGCCGTAGCTGTAGCGAATGGGATAAACAATAGCGGTAGATATATAGCGGATGACCGGTTTAGGCATTTATTATTTTAACATTTTTTTTATACCTTTTTCAGGAATTTTGAAGTGTCCCAATGTTATTGTTTTTATTTAGTACTCAATGATTTGTTTGTTTATGTTTTTATTTAAATCTTTAGTTACATAATAGGTTTTTGGTTCACGATGTATCGACTAAATGACCTTCTTGACCCAACCAACAATATTTCTTTTTAATGTAACAGTGGTGGACTATCAGTTTTCTTTTAAACTACATGATTATAACGTAAAACCTTTCTGCCTAAAATAGTTGCTTTAACAAAGTTTAAAATAAAGTCATTTGTCTGTAGCGTTCGTTAATACATAAACCAGATAACGTTTCATTGCTGCTAATTTTACAGACTCATTATTTATTTACGTTATTCGTTTGATTTTGTGGTGAAACTAGGACAGTCAGAGATGCACGGCAAGCGCTGAAACGATAAAAATAAACATTTTAATTTGAATACAGATTTCTGTTGTAAGAAAATCACAAAAAATGTATTGAATAAATATTACAAATTGTATTTACTATGGATAATGCCACCCGGAATTTAAAGACAAATCTTATAGGAATTAACGTGCTCAATAAACTGAATTTGATGTCTTATAGCTATATTGAACGCCATCACACATAATAACGTCAAAATGAGTTATGGAGAAATGATTTGATATAAACGTTGCAAGTGCATAAATCATAATTCATAAATCATAATATTAATTTTCATCAATTATTATGAACGAAGAAAAGTAATTGCTACTTGTAATTAAGTCTCTTCTCGTCTCTGTTTTAATAATAAAATACGAGCTTAATTTTTCGAAGTCGTATTTAATTTTCTCGTTTATTTTTATTCGAGCTTGTAACAAGTCTGTCGATACTTAAATCTTAATTCAACCGTTTAGAAGTCGAAAATATAGTGAGGTTTCGATTTTATTGCCGAATTGAGTGTTGAGTAAAGCGTTTCGAGTTCTATTTAATTGTATTACTTTTCCTTCCCCGTATTTACTGCCGAATTAAACGACTAGACGTGTTAAATATAAAAGAAAATTCAATTGATTTTATTTCGTCTAAGATTATCTTAGCCAATTCTGTTAAAAAAGATATTTATATTTTCTGTTGTAAATAAATCAACCACGGTGTAGTTAAAAGGATTTTGTGAATAAATTGGATATTTTGTTTATTGTCTAAATATAAACTTTTTATATTTTAAATTGTGTAAGAAAATTTCGGTACATTTTACTAATCAGTTAATTTTATCAAACGAATCACGATACTGGCTATGAAAAATAAAATTAAAGAGAATTTTATCATGAAGTTTATATCAGTTTTTCATCGCCGGGTGTTTGATGAGTCTTTGTTGTGTACACAATGGGGAAGTTAGTGAAAGTGCTATCAGATCACAAACATCGATTATACAGACGACGGCCCTGCACCGCCCGCGCCGACCCTGACCCCATTCCTTTATTTAACTACGTACTAGTTGACGATTTTAAGGATCTTACGCTCGTTAGGGTTTCGTTCTCTCTTTTTAGAATATGATTGCTCGAAAAATGCTTTATTTTAGTTTGTGTGAGGATTTTTTTAAGCCGTATCGTTATAATTTTTATATTATACAAGGCAATAGAGACTTTAAATGTAAGGGGTGATTGCTAAATGTACTTTTATTGTATACAGTTTTTACACGTGTTTCAAGTATGCAGTGACGTGCACGTATAAAACAGAGATATATGAGCTGATAAATAACATTATGACATCTGATAAAACCACCAGCACGGTGACTGCAAATGAATTAAAAGAGACGTAAAAAAAACTAATCCTGCACATTACGATCAATACTGAAACAAAGAGATTGCACATTTGCAAAAATTTTGTTTTTCTTTTATATCATTGGATGGATTTTATGATTGGTGCTTATCCCTTGGGTCAAACATATACGGTTCTTATTTTCCTATGTATAAAAAATATTGAGGATAATAAGATACTTTATTTTCACATTCAAATATTCCGGAATAAGGTAGGAGTGCCAGCTTTTTCAAGTAAAGCAAAGAAAATCTGATTTTAATTAACGTAGATTATTACGTAATTTCTTCAATGCTAATTAAAGAAATAATAATCCAACGTTATTAATTTTTCCAGAATCTTCAAATTTAGCTATGAAGATATTCCGATTCAAAATTTCGTTGGAAGAAAGTCGGATCTCATTTAATTTTGGTGAAAGTAAATATGAATGAATCAATTGAATAATCGATTTATCGAGTAAATTATTTTGTTATTGTCCAATAAATCATTGTTTTTCAAACAAAAACAAAAAGATAAGTGGTAACGATGACTTAGCAGTTGTCTAATTCGTAGAGTCGATACAATCTTTTTACTTGGTATCCAGCCGCGAGTTAAGGAAGGAGAAAAAGCCGACGAATTTTTCTTATATTTTTATGGATATTAGATTTTTTCAGCTATAGAGCAAAATGTCATGATTTATACCTGAAAGTAATCGTATCATGGTTTTATATGTATGGTGTATGTTTTATTCATTTCAACGGTTGGTAAAATAGATGTATACGGCAAAATCCTCTGAAAAAGTATTAAAGGTCTCAAACATTTATTTTTTAAATTATTTTTGTATATAATATAGGTATATTTGTTGTAAATTTGAAAAGAAGTTATAAGAAATTATTTTACGTCATTATCTACACGCTTTAACTTTTTATACTTATACAAGGATATTGTTTAAATATACTTATATTTTTAGATATTCAAGGGACAAAGCAATGTACCTGAGCAAGGCACCTAACGATAGCAGTTACCTCTTAGGCAAAGTTTACCTAGTGCATATAATTTAATTTCGCTGCGAGAACTTTGAGTCTTAGTCTCTGAAGGTAAATCTAGGTTGGACTTTAGAGATCATTAAGTCCACGAACTTCGAGTACTTGATTGAATTTATAGTGAATTCAACTTGGAGTTTGAATCATGAATAATGTCAAGAACTATCCTATTCATCTTGTAGAAGGATTGGATATAACTACATCACTATATTCACATTTTAATTAGGCTTTTGACCTGAGAATCGTTTTATACTTTAGAATATCAGTCATTTAAATCTGATGTGTCTCGGATTTCTTTTTATTATTATCATTAAACACAACATATCATATTTATAGCAGACCTGTTAAATTATGTATTAAAAAATATTCACATCGTTAAAATGTTTTAAATTTGCTATAAATCGCAATACCTCTGTTTTCAATAAATATTATGTAAATTTTTATTTCTATTTGTTGTGAATTGGCACGAGCAAGTCGCGTTAATTTGCTTCGGTTCAGTGCCATCTGTGAAATTAACTTCAATTGGAGAATAAATAAATACAGGAGTACGACTCTCCGTGGGGGATTAAACGTAACATTTATAATTAAAACTTTTTCCACCAAGTTTCAATTGAAAAATAATTAGATTTTCTTGGAATAGCTATTCTTAGAAGGAGAATATTAAAAATTTATGCGATCTTGGTACATGTTAATCTTTGTTTACGAGAAATAAGAAAAGAACATCTCTCGAGTTTTTTAGCTGATTACATTGTATTTAATATTTTATTGTTGTGTTGAACACACAACTTAAACCCAGCAAGTCATGAATCTTTCTACTAGATTACCAATATCTTTAAGTGCTAATATCTTTATAAACTTTTATACATTGTTTTACAAATATAATACAATATATCAACTGTAACTTGACTAACTCATCGTTAAACTAAGATCATATTGATTTATTGAACATGTTGAAAATGAAACTGTATTCTAACATCACATAATATATAAAAAAAAGAACGACTGTAATACATTTAAGAATGTGACAATAAAAATATTAATTTGTTTACAGGACATAGACAACTTGATGACGGAGGGTAACAAGTCACGAACAGTCGCAGCCACCAACATGAACAGCGAGTCATCGCGATCACACGCAGTCTTCAGCGTGGTCCTAACGCAGACGCTCTGTGACGCCGCCACCGGAGTCACGGGAGAGAAGGTGGCGAGGCTGTCCCTGGTCGACTTGGCTGGGTCAGAACGAGCCGTCAAAACTGGCGCGGTGGGAGACAGACTTAAAGAGGGATCTAATATCAACAAGTAAGGACAATAATCCTTAACCGATTCGTTGCCACTGATGCGTCTGGTGCGTCATAAGTAAAACTTTCTTAATTATATAACTTTATGATTGTAAAAACTTGCCTTTTAAACTGAATATTGGCATCATTAATACGGGCAGAAATTAATTTTTATTAGTTAGAAGAGCTGATGACGCGTCTGGCGCGACATTTTATATGTATGTGGCAACCAATCGGTTAACTTATACCCATTTTATGGAGATATAGTCCTTCATGCTTGACATAATTGTCCACAGATCATTAACAACGCTCGGTCTCGTAATATCAAAGCTAGCAGATCAGTCGTCGGGCAAGAACAACAAGGACAAGTTCGTGCCATACAGAGATTCAGTACTAACGTGGCTACTTAAAGATAATCTTGGTGGTAACAGCAAAACTGTTATGGTAAGGAGACACTTATTAAATGAGCACTAAATAGATACCAATTTTTTTAACTTTTTACTAATATATATCTTATTTATTACTTATCCAGGTGGCCACAGTATCGCCAGCGGCAGATAACTACGAAGAGACGCTATCGACATTAAGATATGCGGATCGTGCCAAGCGAATCGTCAACCACGCCGTCGTCAATGAGGATCCCAACGCGAGGATCATTCGGGAACTGCGCCAGGAGGTCGAGGCGCTAAAGGAGATGCTTAAACATGCTACTGTAAGTTTTATAGTTTAGGATTTCTTTGTTTTCGATGTCTGTACTACATAAGTAGTTATGGGAATCCTATATTAGTATTTCTCCGTTTTTATTGTTTTCACACAATGCTTTGATTTTTACGGATATCATAACTAAGCAAAGCTTGCAAAATAGAGAGTGTATGAGAGTGGTATAAAATTGGCTATACATAAGACCGTTTTGCTGGTTACATACACTGCTACACTTAGGTTTCAAGTTACACAGTAATACTAAAGATAGAGACGTAATTTTATTTCAAGGTAGCGACATCATATGCTGTGAAATTTAAGTAACGCAATTAATTTATCGAATAACACATTTCATTAAATTAGGCATGTGTTAATGAAATATCGTGTTATGTCGTCTGGGTAGCTGTCAACAAATGCTCCCATGGAGGGTATTATGTTTATCCCAACATAATCCTCAGAGGGACTAAATATATTCAATTAATCATCTTTGTGAAGAGACATGTCAAGAACCGCATTAGATGAATGTATTTATTTGCAATCTTTGTTATATGTGGATAATTGACTAGAGAACATAAATTTGTTATTTCTATATTGCTAAAGCACTAATACTGCTCAAGTGTTGCAATCGCTTGAAAATTTAGGAATGGACACTACTCATTATTTTACCAACAAAAAGATATGTGCCTCATATCAAAATTAGTGGAAGTCTGACAATATTGAAATCATAAAAAAAATATTTATCTAACAACAACTGGCCTTTTGAAGCCGGATAATCGGTAAAAGGCGTTACAAGGGCTCAGTAAGAGCTAATAAGATAAAAGTATTTGCGCCGTCAGCCGCATAAGTGGTACTTTATTGACTTGGACCGATTCAACGCCGTAGACTGTAAAGTTTATAAGTAACAATTCATTTACCGCTGAAATTAACTTTCTTAGGATTTTTGTATGAAATAAAAATATGCTATGTTTTTTAAAGTTAATTTCTTTTGTAAACAGAATGATTTTAAAAGCTAATATTCATATTTCGTTGATGTACCTTAGATGTAATACTTAAATTTTAAACACAATTCACGTCTTTTATTTTGAAACAACTAAAGGTTGGCCACTTACATATAATATTAACATATTTTTTCATAATTTTAGGGGTCTCCTGTGGGCGAAGACGTTCATGAGCAGTTGGCACAAAGTGAGCACCTGATGAAAGAAATGTCCCGAACGTGGGAAGAAAAACTCGTTGAAACTGGTTTGTGTATAAGATTTACACATTATTCAAAGATATAGGATATAATATTTGTTTACATATTTACTATATTTTAATTTACAGGTCGAATACAAAGTGAAAGACAGCATGCTCTCGAAAAGATGGGCATCAGTGTACAAGCAAGTGGTATTAAAGTAGAGAAGAATAAGTTTTATCTGGTCAACCTTAATGCGGATCCATCGCTGAATGAGTTGCTGGTGTACTATTTAAAGGTCAGTAATATGAAAACCAATTATGTCTTCTTTTAAGTGGTTTTTTGTAAAATTGTTTTACAACTTGCTATTGCGCCCGCTTCCCTGTGGCTGAAAAGTTAATAAAGAAACCTTACAAAACTTGGACTTTTCATTTCTGTGCGTAACACTATTTATAATTGCTTTTCCAGTTTTCTCCCCAACAAAATTACTAATGCACCGAAGCTAAATGCTATATCAAGTTGTAAAACATATCAATATTTACACTTGATTCTTTAAAAAAATGTTTTTTCCATATAGGAACGTACACTCGTCGGGGCGGATAGTGAAGCGGATATCCAGTTATCTGGTCTCGGTATCCAGCCCCAACATTGTCTACTCGTGGTAGATGGAGGATGGTTACATATGGAACCGCTAGGGGGCGCTCGATGCTTCGTCAACGGAACTCCCGTGGTCTCACGTGTTAGACTCGGCCATGCAGATAGGATACTGTGGGGCAACCATCACTTCTTCCGCGTCAATTGTCCCAAGGATATCAGTGAGTTGGAAATAATTAATTAGTTTTGAGTATATATTTGATGTTCGCGGTGGATGGAGGCTGGCTGCATACGGAGCCATTAGGCAGCGCTCGATGCTTCGTCAATGGAACACCGGTCGTCTCACTCGTTAGGCTCGGACACGCAGATAGGATACTGTGGGACAACCACCACTTCTTCCGCGTCAACTGCCCTAAGGATATCAGTAAGTTGGGAATAATTCGTTTTGGGTGTAATAAATTTGAGGGTCGTGGTGGATGAAGACTGGCTTCATATAGAGCGCCGCCTAGCGGCTCGCTCGTCAACGGAGCGGACAGTAAGAAATTGAGAAAAAATGAAGTTTTTTTAACTGTGACCCATAGTCGAAATAATTCGTAAATATTTGGGCCATGTTTGTGTGTATAGCAATGTGAGAATTTTGGCTTTAACATATTTGCTATTTTACAGCCGCTACGTCGGAGCCACAAACACCGGCACAGCCCATCGACTACAACTTCGCTCGAGACGAGATCATGCTCAATGAACTCAGTAATGATCCCATACAGACTGCCATCTCAAGGCTAGAAAAACAACATGAGGAGGACAAACAAGGTATGAATTAATGTTATTAAATGAAATGTATTTTTATTTATTTA